>VYXC01001044.1:1575118-1638578 GCA_013397175.1 Platysteira castanea
GTCTCTCTTGTACTGAGGAGACCAGAACTGGACACGGTGCTGCAGATGTGGCCGAATAGAGGGGGAGGATCCTCCATCTGCAGTGACATGAAGATATCCAAGCTACGAAGGGAGGCGGGCCGGTCTCTCCTCAGACTCACTCCTCGGCTTTACAGGGGTTTATTTAAACCTGGTTGAAACGGGACAGCGACATTGACCCACCTCTCCCCGCGGCCGCCGCCAGGTGGCGCTGCCCCGCCGTCCCTCCCTCAGGCCCGCCCGCCAAGGTGAGGCGCGCGAGGGGCGGGGCCGCGCGACTCNGAGCTCGGCAGGTGAGCGCTGCTCCGCTGCCCCGGACGGCGGGGGAAGGAGCGGGGCCGGGGGGTTGTGGCGTCCCAGCCTTGGGGGTCCCTGCCGGGGCAGAGCCGCGTCCGGCGGCATCCAGCGGCGGGCTCTGCCCGCGCTGGGTCAGCTCCGAGGGTGTGCCCATGGCACTGGCTCGGCTGGAAGGGAGTGCTGGGAGGCAGCTGTACCCCGCAGCTGTCTGTCCCTCCTTCTGCTGAGGAAGTCATCCTCGGCTCCCCAGCCTTGCGGATCTGGCTGGGAAGATGCTGTGGTGTTCCCTGGGAGCCCGTGTAGAGTAGTGGGTATTGCTCTAAATTTCCATTGGAGAAGGAAACCTGCCCCTCTTTGGTTTTTGGTTTGGGCTTTTTTTTTTTTTTTCCTAAGTATTTATTATTTCCTCGAGCTTTGTAAGCTGTGACGTGCGAAAAAACAACTTTAGAGTCATTTGGGATAGCACATGCTTGAGAATAATCTAATGGTGGAACTTCTCAAAGAGTTAAAAAGCTGGTTAAATCTTGGGTTTGGCAGTGATTCCACATGTAAGGCTTAGTCCATGTATAATTTCAACACCTGACTGATAGAAAGCAAGGTTTAAGGCAAGAAGTCTCATTAAAAGGTTTTTGCATCTTGGGAACTACATATGTGGAATTTCAGCACCACTGAACCAATACTTTTGTCTGAAATTCTGCCACTGCTTATCAAAAGAATGATAGTATTCTTAGAATTACATGTGCTTCATCCAAAAAGTGTTCCGATAAAAAAGGTTAGTTGGAATACCATGGGATATATGGAAAGATATCCTTCTCAATGTATGTTCTACTGCAAGTTATGCTAGCTGTGTAACTCAGTTTATACAGCAGCAAAACCAACCCCTTTGGAGCTAAGGAGGAGTTTCAACGCAAATGTAGCTGCTGTAAGTACCTCTAACAAATATTTAGGTTGCCTAGGTGTTAGCTTAATGCTCACTTAGTAGCTCTGATGTACCAGTAGAGTAATACCTGTTTAAACATAGTGGTCTAAAGAATTCACATGGAAAGCAGGTGGGAGAAACATCCCATGGAGTGAGAAAGCTTTTTCCAGCTTGTTGTGACCACAATGTCCAAGGCCTCGAAACTGAAGCTCACTAAATACAGGTTACAAATCAGCCTAAATTCTAAGAAACAGTCCAAAAGGTGTAGGAGCAGTGTAGCACAGAATGCCCTGGTATCACTGCTGTTTTGGTTTTGGGTTTTTTTTTATTTGAAGTTCAGATGACTTCAGAAAATATTTTGCAGTTCTTCCACGGAGTGAGCATTTCTGTCAGAGCTGGGTGATAGTCACTGGCCTAATCAGAACATGGAATAGATGAAGGTTCCTTCTGGAACAAAAAGGTACAACTGAGATGGTTGGCTTTACATTAAGAACAAGCATTAAGTACTGCTGCAAGTCTCAGTCTGCAGTTTAAGCAAGTAAATCTCACCATGGCTTTTTGTGTGGAATATTTTTTGATCAGAACTATATTAAAAGATGACCTTCACATGAAGGCTGTGATTTTGCACCTGTAGTTAAAATAAGTGGTGGTTCTGAGTCTTTGTCTTGGTTTTGAGCAACAGTTGGACGTGTTTTTAGTTCAGACTGTCTCTCTGTAACTTCACAAGTGTTTTCACGATCTTCTCTTTTAGAATATAGAAATCTCTACATTCGAATGCATGTGCTTGGTTTTTTATTCAACAATTTTAAATGGCTTTTGTACATTTTGATTTTTTAAAAGTGGATACTTTAGCTCAAATACTCCCATTAAAGACTATTTTTTGCCAGCTGTGTGACAAAATGTAGGTCAAAAGTCTCTCTGCCACTTATAGCTGTCATTCTATTGATAATTTATTAACACAAATTGTTTCACTTTTATATGTTCATAAATTGTGTAATTCTTTTTTTATGGGTAGAGTTTATCTTCACAAAGAACAAATTAGCACCCAGGTATGGCAGGTTTTTGTCTCCAATGAAAAGCAGTCCTTGTGCACACAACATAATCTAAGAATTAAGATTTGCTAGAAAAAAGTTTATACACTCTGTATTTGTCCATCCCATTTCCCAGAATGAGAGAAACAGTTCAAAAGCTGAACTTTAGGTAGGTTTGAGAATAACAACATTCATACGGATTGTGTTTAAAACTGAGAGCGGGGAGGAAGAAGCAAGTAGGTTTATCACCTTTGCTGAGATCAGCGCTGCTGCATGAGCTCAGTGGGTTCGTGTGGTCTTCGGCCTCCCATTCTGTCAGTCAACACCTGTATGTTGAACGCCCTAGGGCACTTGGAGCCTCTGTTTTCTGTTCTGTGGTCCCTGCCTTTGGAGGAGGTGGGGAGAAAAGGGAACACGGCAAAGTGTAATGGCATTGGTAGTTCTAGTAATGCTGGGAAGAGAGGTGCAGGGGCTCTGGCCACAGGTGGCACGTTAGGGAGCGAAAGTCCTGGGGGAAGCAGTCCTGAAAGCATGGATGAACCTAGCAGAACTTGATCACAACGTCACCAGAGGGACTTGGGTGCAAACCCATAGGAAGTCAGGCCTCATTAGTCCTGCTCACAGGAGAAAAAACTGCTTTCAGAATGTAGAGCTTATGTGCTTCAGAAGGTGCTGTCTTGTTCGGCAGCTGAACAGGCATTTGTAAATCTGTTGAAACACAGCTGTTGGGAAAGCCAGGTTCACTTGGAAAAAGTATCAAAAACTTCATTTTAATGGTGACTTAGGAAAGGAAATTATTGCAAGTTCCTTAGGATGACATGGAAATAAAAGTTTTTAAATGAAATTATTTAATATATGAAATTTTGGTCCTGTATTCACAGCCTTAACAATTTTACTGTCCTCAAAATCAGGATATTCTCACACAAATCTTCACTTGCGTGAGGTTTGAAATCAAACTTACCTCTGATGATTGTTTTAGGAGTGCCACTTCTCATCACCTCACTGAGATTTAAATGTTTTCAGACAGTGCTAGCTTGAGTTAGGTTAGTTTGGAGAAGTGTAACCTTTGCAGAGGACAAGACACCAATTGCTTAACTTTTCCCCTTACCATTTGTGCTTAAGCCATAATTAATGTAAAATTGGGAACAATACATTTTTTACTACCAAGAGCTTCCTAAATAGTCTACTATAATTATATTTAGGTGCTTTGCTTGTTTTCCTCAAGAAAAAACTCCCAATTGCAGACAAAGTATTACTAGGCTGTTAATTTTTCAGCTTGTTGATGGAAGGTTGCACTCCTTTTTTTGTGAGAAACAATCTATGCACATGTTGGAAGTCATCATTTGTGTACAGAAAATAATACTCTTGATTCTAGAGCTGGGTTAGAGGAAAGAGTAAGTGACTGGTCTTTCTTTTAGAAGTAACAGTCACCTTAAATGATTGATCCAAAATAAATTATCTTCTAGCAAAATGTGTGCACACGTGTCAATATGTCCTGTGCAATTCAGTTGTTTCTCCTCATTCCCAGCTTTTCCTTAAAGCATACAAGCTCATTCTCCACCCAAAGGTAAGAATAAGAAATACTGTAATCATCCAAGGAGACTGAAATACTCTTTGTTCCTGACTAGTGACATGGCTGTAGTTTCACGTGCAGATAATGTATGTCTTAGTTTTGGGGTTTTTTTCCCCAAAAGAACAACTCTGGCATGAACTTTTATTTCTCAGGTAGCTTTCAGTAATGTGTGTCTTAGCAGTGCATGACACTTGTACTGTTTTGTACCGTCACACTGCTGTCCTCAGCTGCTCTCTGCAGTAGCACAGCTGGGGTGAAATAGCTGTGGAACTAAGCAAAAGTGAAAAAGAGGTGAAAATGAAGAGCTGCAAGTTGGGTTTTGCCATTTGAGAATAAATTTATGTGAATAAATTATTCATGAACATCAGAAATTGAATCCCTGCACTTTGTTGTTTGGAAATCCAAAATTGCCAGGGGGGGAAAAACACACTTCAGAAAACATGTTTGATATGAGTTACATAATAAATTGCATACAGTATTGTGGATCTCAGAAAAAATTTTTTTTGAACTTTATAAAAAGTGAATATCTTCACAGGAAGAATTTATTCCTGCATTTGTTACAATGACAGGTCACTTTAAAAATAAAGTTAGTTATTTTAAAATACTTAGTTTAGTTATTTGTATCTATTGTAAATAAATTAGTAAGGTTAGTTCTCTGTTTTTCTGAACCTAGGACAACAAAAATTAGTTGGTGTGACATAAATGTTCCTGCTTATCTGATTTGACAATTGATTTGTGATTTGACAGTTTTCCTTTGAGCTATAATGTGTGCCTAATGAAACAATGCAAATTCTGTTGGCAGTCTAAAAAGGTGACATTGAGCTCCTTTGTAATCAGATATGATTTATCTTAAATCCTAATTCTTGAATGAGACTCTTGTGAGGACTGAGAACCACTTACGGTTTCCTATTCTTGTCTCCCTCCAAAGCATATCTATTTGTGATTGGATGGCTGGTAGTCTGTTTTCAACTCGGGAAATGCACATTAAGATTTTTATCTCAAAATTATTCTTCCTTCCATGCAGTGTTCTCTCTGCTAGCTCTTTTCAATAGACTAAAATAGCAACAATGTGATCTAACACTCTTTTATATAGTTTTTTATAATAAGTTCTGAAAAGCAGGATTTTAAGAAAAGCAAAGATGAAGTGTGTGCAATGTATACTTCATAAGAATGCTTGTTTATATATGTCTTATCTACTATTCTGTCTCAAAAAGAAATTCTTTAAAATTTGTCTTTTGGCTTAACCATATAGTGGATGCTATCTTTGGATCTTAGCTCTAAAATTTTCTCAGACATGAATCTAGATCACTGCACAGTAATTAGTTCTACTGGTTATAAACATCAGGTTTGTCAAGTTTGATCTTTTTGGGGATTATATTCAGAAAAGATGAGTTCTAACAGGCAGTAGTTATAATAGCTCTAATTATAGGCATAACCATAAGGAATCTGGGCAGGATTCTTGGTCTGAAACAATTTAGAATTAGTATTTGTCAGCCAGCTGAACTCCCGTGTAACCTGTCCTTTGAATTACGTCACCTCTCAGGCTTCTGGCCAGCTCAGCTAAACAGGACATGCGTGGCCACACACAGTGGTGGCTCTTGCCATTTCTTGCTGCTCCATGAATACTGTTTTATTTCCATAGTGACTAATGCACAGTGAGTCGGCAACCTTGGTACTTATTAGGCTAATTAACTTGTTTCCAGATAGATTTTGTATGTAATTCAAAACAGCACAGTACTTGAAAGGAGTATTATAGAGATTTCAAACTTTTCTAAGCCGCTTTCTCTGGGTCTTTCCTGGTGCTAGAATGAAAAGCTTTTGACTGCACTAAGGCAACATTCAAGAGGACGTACGCAGTGCATTCAGAGACTATATGAGGAAAACAGAGAAGGATGAACCCAGGCAGGGACCTAGATTTATTGGTGTAAGGCTTAGTATCTATCAGGTATTTAAATAACTCGCTGATAAAGGGCATCTCCGTTTATTTTCGTATGTTGTTTTTTGGTTTTTGACAACCTACTCACCTGCTGACTTTTTTCTTGAGATGTTTTTGGTGCTAAGAACTTGAACAGGTATCTTAACACTTTTGATAAATGCATACTTTCTACTGTACATGAATTCTGTGCTACAAAATTATCTTCATGCATTTACAAACCTCACTAGTTTTGTCATCATGTATGTATTAGTAATTGAGAACTTTTTCCCAAGAAGTTAGATCCAAGACATTGAAAGCATATTCTTACTGTCTACCTTCATCAGACATCTGGACTGTGCTGTGATCTAGTCTTAATACACACTGTGCTGTAGATAATGTGTGCTTATGCAAAATATTATTCCTAGAGGAATAACTGTGGCTGTATCAGTGGTTACAAGTCCAATTATTTTATTGAGATTGCCTAGCAAATATCCACTTTGTGGGTTCTTATTTGACTTGATTCATTTAGACGGTATGATTTTGAAATAAATGCTTATTAAAAGCAAGCCGGCCACAACTTTGTTTAGCAGTTATATTTCATGGATAGCAGTCTTCTGCCAATAGGCTGGAAGAGTGAAAACTTTGACACGAGCCAAAGTACTTAATTGTGTGAACTTCAGTTTGGAGATAGGAGAGGCAAAACCCATTGTAATTGTATTCCAAAATAGATGAGGACTATTATTTTGGTTTTAGCAACCCTTCAGTAAGTAAAGAACCAAAATAAAGATCTCCAAGCTGTTCCTGCAGCTTTATAAGAAAATGTTTACATATAAATAAAAAAAGGTAGTTTTGATGATCATTACACCTGTATGGAAAGAGCTAAAGTAAGATTACTATACTTCAAAGTGTGAGAATTCATCATTGCATTAGTGACAGGTATTGATTAAAATACCTTTTCAGTCTAAAAATCAGCACTGTGTGAAAGGAACTGAGTGGAGCAGGTGGTGTGGGACTCTTGCAGGGAAGTTAAGAGCAGCCACTTCTGCCAAAGTGCTGTGGGGGAAGTGGTGTGACGCAAGCATTGCAGTGTGGTTTGAGCTGGCCTGGTGCATCATCAGGTGTGTGTTCTGCCGAGGTGACGCTCATTAATGTGGGCTAAGCACCGTGCTCAGCTCTCTCTGCTCTCGGTGTTCCTATTCACCTTGGCATTGCTGCAAAAATCATGCTACAAAGCTTGACGTTAGTCAAGCTGCTTCACTGTACTTAAATTATCTGTGTTCCTTCTTCTTAGTCTCACTGTGTAAGTAAGGGATTTTGAGAACTGTTAATCAAAAAACTCTGGCTGTTATCATTTGAGACATGCCATGGTGAAAATGCAAAGTGCCATCTTGGAGAATGCAGAGTCTGGATATTGCATGGCAAGTGGAGCAGGATTCAGTGAGAGTGCTGTTACCTTGCATATGGTGGGATACTTGAGAAAACGGTAACTGGGTTGCCGTGAGATAGAGAAAGCATAAATTGCTTATTTGTACATTTTGGTTTTGCCAGCTTTTTTAATTAAAGTTTTGAGGATAACGTAATCTTGGAAACCAGCACAGCTTGTTTATTCTGTATTTTTGAAAACAGGGTTGTTTGAATTCATTGGGGTTTTTTTTAATTCCTTATGTTTCATGGAGGTTATTAACATCCTGGACTGGAGTGTTTCTAACTTTCGAACACAGGGATCATCGCTCAGCAAGGCATCTTTCTAAATTGAGATTGAATCTTAACTGCACCCATTAGTAGTGATTTGGTTCAAGTTTCCTGAACTGTTAATTTATAAAGGCAGTGCTAAAGCTGTCGCTAGGTAATGTAAAATTTAATTCTTATTTAATTTCAGGGGAAAATTCGCAGTGGTGAAGAAGTGTATCCAGAAAGACACTGAAAAAGAGTTTGCAGCAAAATTCATGAGAAAAAGAAGAAAGGGCCAAGACTGTCGGATGGAAATAATCCACGAAATTGCAGTCCTTGAGCTGGCGCAGTGCAACCTTTGGGTCATTAACTTGCATGAAGTTTATGAAACTGCAACAGAGATGATTTTAGTTCTGGAATAGTAAGTATTAGTAATAATTCCTGAATAACTTTCTGCAGTATTTGCTTAAAACTAATAATGTAAAAATACTGTGTATCAATGTGAATAATGTAAAAGTTTCTATTGGTTGCCTGTTACCCTTGCTTAACTTCAAGAAGAATTGCTAAGAAAATTATGATTACCAGAAGTTATGGGCAGTCTCATAACTACTTCAGATTATAACAAATTTCTCTAATTATGTAGTATCTTTCAAATCTGAACTATAATTTATGTAGTTAAAGCATCTTTAATGAAATATGAGCTCTGTACACTCCCTACTTGTAAAAGAGGAAGAGGAAAGAAGCAGTGAGTATCTGTTCAAGAACTAGAGTTTATTTCATTGACAGTGGCAAAGACAGGATGAAATCTGTTGTGGTTTTTTTACCAGTTATAAAAAAGGTATTGAAAGCAACGTCACTGATGGAAAGAAACTATCAAAACCCCCTACAAGAGAAAGCTTGCTAGAACAGTATCTTTTTGGGGAAAGAAAGAAGGAGGATTGAGACCTAGAATAGTTTCTTTCAAAGGACACTTGACTCTGCATTTGTCTGTGTGGTTTTCTTCACTTGAGTTTGTCCTGATGGGTATTTCTGCAGCTGTTGTGACTGCTGATCTCATATGCCAATGGCATTAGATACCAAGGCATCTAGCCAGCTTCCAAGATGCACCCAAATGCCTGTTGTGACTGAACTCTAAATTCTTGTTAAGCTCTATGGATTTTAAATAATTAGGAGAGGAACAGTGGGGCTCAATAGTTCAGAAATTACTTGTCTGCTAAGATAAATCTAGTTTGTGCAGCTCTTCTCTTCCTTGATAGGAAAAAGAAATGGTGAGAAGTCTTGTGTCCCGGTCACATCTTGTTTAGAAGTCAAAAGAAACTGTACCTTTAAAGTTCAGTGAAATGGAATGAGACCATGCCTCCTAAGGCAAAATTCCTTCTATAATACATTTTTTAAACTTCATTGTGTCCTTAATGAAGTAATGAGGTGTGAAATATTCAAGTATCTTTTATAATACGTAGGTGTGACAGAGCTTCTGGGGTTTTAACTGCTGCTATTGAAGACTCAGAAATACCTGCTTTAAACCCTAGCAGAAATTTAAGATAAAATGCAATTTAATTTTCTAGATCCCATAGGATTTTATATGAGCAGTGGAATCTAAATGAGCACTGAATTTTGTGTTAATTTCAATGCAAAATTCCTAGTTTTCTTTTAGAACTCAATTTTCCTACAGTTGCAGAACTCTTTTAATCTGAAGTATTAACTAGATTGTTCAGTAATTAGCAAAATTATTTGGTTTATATGCATCAAACAGTCATACCTTCTTTCAGATAAATAGCTGTGTGCTGGAGTTGTAAATTACAAAAACAGTCTTTCCCTGACTTCAGCAAGTATGTCTGGATGCTTCTTAATGTCAACGTGTTCCAGAGACATGTTGCAACAAAACAGGTATGAATGTTAGTGAATTTCTGACATTCTGTATGCAGAGGATTAAAGAACATACCTAGACTGCAAGCTTCGCTGTGGCAGTTTCTATTAAGCTTGATTGTCTATTAAGCTTGATGGTCTCTGTGGCAGATCTTTATCTCCTGAAGAAGTAAAACAAATACTTAATTCTTGGCCACTAACTTCATCTGCTAAGGTTTTAAAGTTTCTTGTCTTGAAAAATCTGTCATAAGGGCTGAGGGTTTTGCCTTCAGGAAGAGAAACATTAATGTTACATGGAGGCTTCTCTTTCAAGCACTATCAATTTTCGACAGAAAATGAACTTGAAATTGGCCGCTGTTAATATTAAGTGTTGAGCAGTGGGAAGCAAGGAGGCATTAGAGTGTTGGCTTCAGCTGTAGCAGAGCAAATAAGGGCTGTCTGCATCCACCCTCACAACAGTCTCTGGTTTGTTGTCATAAGACCTCAATCAGGGTCAGAGTTGAAGGGGTAAGTAAGGCTGAAGGGGTAACAAAGCCTAGAATTAATCTGTGAGTCAGTTATGTTTCTGTATTTCACTGAAAACCAAATGAATGAAAAGAACCTGGAATTTTGCTGGAAAAGGTAGAGATACAGTCTAGGAAACCTGACATATCAGATAAAAATGGAAAAAAGCAAATTTGGTAACTTTTGGGCTTGATACCTGTGTGCAACCTACCTGTTGTCATCTTCCAATTTCTTTTGAAAGAAAGAGCAGTGGAGCATCTGATGCTTAAGAGCTGGTGTTTTTTATAAGTGTTCATCACCCATGTTTTTACACATCTGTGGAAGGGATAGATTATATTAGTGGTCCATTAGTGAGTCAGATGTTACAGAAACATCGAAGTACAACTTCAAAAATCCTCATCATTAATATTATGTTGTGAAGAGCCTCTGAACTGAGCCAGGGCCTTGTGTAAATACAATAGACCTTTGTTATGCTTGCTTTTAAAAAAAGGAAGAAGTTGTCTTTATCATCTTGAAGACACAGTATTTATTTGATATGCTGGATGAAGTGTTTTTCCACCTGTAGTTATATGGACCTGGATAATGTTATGGACTTACATGTCTATTAATATTAATGGACTTATATAGTCTTGGACATGATTTATTGTGCTACTTGCTGGAGGTGTGACTGGTTAAAATAAGAGTCTGCTGGCAGGAAATGATCCATTTGGCATGGGATTCAACAGACAGCACTTGAAGCAAACCCACTGTAATCACAAAAAAACTGTGCTGCTCCAATGTTTGCATCTTGTCTATTAGAGTAGCAAGCGGAGTTGTTCTAGTTAGCAGTCTCAAATCAAGACTGGAGGCCTTAAAAAATTTTAGGGGAAAACTCGAATGGTCTTAGTTACGTTTGCTTTTGTTTCATTCAGTTCTTGGGCTGCCTGATTAGAAAGGTGAAGGCAAAAAAATAAAAGCATTTGTCTGAGAACCAAGAACTTTTTAAGACCAATGTCTACAACTTAATGCATTTGGATGCTTCTCTTCCTATGTCCTCTCATCAGATATGGATTTACAGTTTTCTCAGGCTTTGCGGACACTGGTATGTTATGGTAGCCTTATACTGGAAAAATTGCCAATAAGTGTACTTACTATCCAGTGGTATGCCTAGCCAGGGGAAAGAGTTATGGCTGTCAGCAGCAGTGAGCAGGAACCTTTGCCTGTAATGTTACAACCCCTGTGGTGTGAACAGCTTGCACTGTAAGCCCCATGTACAGAAAGTAGATGACTTTCCATGATCTTGTAAAGATAACCCTTTCAAAAAAGACTTTCGACAGAGTTGAAGATTCAGGAAGCAAATTTTTGTCCATTGCAGACTGTATATAACTCAGCATTGAAATCAAGTAGGAATTGGTCTACATGTCTGCACTCTGGTGATTCGTACTTCTAGGTCCTTCAGAACACTAACTTAATATCTGATCCATTAAAGCTGGGGAATGGTTCATTTCTTCAAGTGCCCTGAAATAAGTTTGTTCAATCTTTTTCTAATGATAAGTTAAATGACTGTGTTAGTGTCTTGTAAGTGCACTTGAAAGAAGTTTGATGCTGAATCTCGTACAGTTCATTGTTAAGATACATTTCAAGGAAGATAAGTAGTCTCCATTTAATCTAAAGTCAACATAATTGTAACAAAGATTAGTGCTCCAGACTCTCAAATGACTTTTAGCTCATTTATGCTGCTAAGTAGTAATAAAGTGTTAGCATGCTTTTCATTGATGAAGAGCAGTTGGATTTCACTTGGAACTAGAGAAGTTATTAGCACAACAGTACTTCCATAAAAAAATTAAAATAGCTAAAGAATTATGGTTGCCATAGCTTTCAAGTTTGGAAAGACTTCTTATGTCACATTTTTTTCACACACTTAGCTAAGGGAGGGTGTGCTAGAGAAATAATGCATTTTAAATAACACTGTATTCAAAATGTTTAGCTATTAAATACGTCCTTATCAATTTTTTTTCTAGATTAAGATGGCTTGTTTTCCTAAAAACTTTGTTGCCCTAAGGATAATTCTTTGCTTTTATTTCCTAAGAACATTTTCTGACTAAGTGGGTGGGGATGTCCAGTCATTTGCTAAGTTATTTCACAATGACAATTAGAAAAACTACAGTTTAATGAAAAATGGGTAAATATTATTAACACCAGAGAACTCTTGGTCTGCATATATACAGAAATCATAATAGTGACATGCCTATGATACTTTCCTAGCAGGTATTTTGATCCCTTCTATGGTTAGATTTTTTTTTTTTCCCCCTGAAATCTAGCTGGAAAATACAAAATAGCTGAGTTGAAAGTATTGTTAAGGAGCTTGACAAAACTTGGCATAGGTGTGCAGGAGAATCTTTTTGGGGTTCATTTTGACGTTGTGCATCCAACCGCTTGTGACTGGCTTGGCTCACAGCTTCCTGACTGTTTTGCTTAAGGGAATCAATTAAGCTCGCTCTGCGGCAACAATACACAAAACAGTCTTGCAGTATCAAATTTCCACGTGTTCTTGTAAAGGGTTGCTGGTTACTTGTTTGAATGTGGTAGTTTTTGGACAGAAGGAATTGTCCAGAAGGAGGTGTTCCATCCTGATCCTAAATAGCAAAGTTAAGATCAAAAACCAAAACATTGCATGTGAAGTCACCTTCCCATGTGAAACTATTTTGTAAAGCCAGGTGTCTGTGGTAGCTGGGAATGGCAGTGTCTTGTAAATCATGAAGTGGGTGTGCATGTGTGAGGGCTGTATTTGCATGTCTCACTCTTAAAAATGCTGATGAACCCAGGCATCTTCAGAAGTATAGGGAGGGACTTAAATACTTCTTTTTTTTTTAATAAAGTTTCTGGATCAAGGGTTTTCTACTCTCACGTTGGTAGCAGTGTCTCTTGATTTCACTGATGGGACATTGCTTCAACTTTTATTGCCTTGACTTTTAAACCTATAATTCAGAGTTCTTTAAGTGTAGTATTGAAATTCTAGGTGGCTTACATTTAGCATTGGTGCCTACCTCAGTTTTAATTAAGTTACACTAATGAACATATTGTAGCAGATGCCTACGAAGTAGACATAGAGCAAACAGGGCTTTATAAGGCCCCCCCACCCTCAGCTTCCACTGGTTTTTCAGCTGGGTCTATTAAATGTAAAGTGTGATCCCACGTTTTGGGTATAAATCTGATTTCACGGAATTAAATAGCAGAAGTATTTTTTCCTTATTTGAAGTGGCAGAGCTGTACCAGCAAAATCCCAGGGTTATTGCTATAAAACACATTGTGTTAGTAATTTTGGTAGTAGATCTTATCACTGTATGTGCATTATAATTCAGCTCTACAAGGAATTAATTCACTCTTCAAGTAACATATTATGGCATTCTTAAAGCAGAAAGTTTACTTTATGGGTTGCAGTAGATGTTTTTCTGTTCCTGTCTGGAAGATCCAATTGATGTTGCTTCTCAATGAATTTGGTTTAGGATATTAGAATACACTAATCTATGTTCATTTAAAAATGTCATTAATATCCTGTTCAAAGGTGAAATATTACTATTTCCATGAACTAAATAAAAATGGACTGAAGAAAGATGCAGTAGTGTCAGGCATATGAAATTTTCCAAAAGGAATTTAAGGATTAATATTCCTTTGAAAAACTCATTTTATTCTTGAACTCTATCATCTTTGATACAGAATGAAGAAAAATAATTATTTAAAAGAGGGGTTTTTTTTGAAAGAAAATCTTAGTTTAATAAATCAAATTGTACTGCCGTACCAGTTAGCCAGCATACAGAACAGAAGTGTAAAACTCTTTAGAAAAGGTTAAGATATAACCTTCTTTTAAGTTTTGGGGGATTTTTTGGTAAGACAATCTGCAGGGAAAATTTAAAATAATAGCAGTGAGAATACCTTGGAGGGCAAAACTTTTTTTTTAATCCATGAGGCTTTTGAAAGTACTAGGACTGTAGCAGCAAAGTTAGTATAGGCAAAATGAAAATTTGAGTATATTTAAGTGTTCTTTTTCTGAGGGTACACAGTTGAAATGCATTTTTGTAGAAGTCTCATTTGCTGTTAAATCCATGTTGAATGTGCCTGGCTGTCTTTGGGATAGCCTAGGCAATACAATTAATTGGAAAAAAGCAAGCAAAGGCAGAGTAGATGGGTATGCATCAATAAAGATTAATGCTTGTGCAAAGTCATTTTTGCATGTTACTGTTTGGTGTAACTGGAGAAGATGCTGTCCTCAAGGGTTTCACAACCTTTCCCTAAAGGGTGATTATAGAATTTCATGCAGAACAAAGGGTATATGTGCTGATTTCATAGTAGTAGTTCAACAATCCATATGCAAAGTGGCCCCATTCTAATGTTCTTATGCCCATTCTTGTTTTAAGATGGAGCTTCTGTTCCATTTATTGAACTTTTGATGCTACCGGGTTGTATTGTAAAACAATTTTTGTTCTCTAGAGCCATTGCTATACAGAGCTGGTATGCATGTGGTTTCAGAGTACTTTAAAAACATTCATTCATATCTAGTTATTTTTATATTTTTTGTTATTCTGTTATTTGTTTAAACATATATAAACAAAAGGAGAAGCAAGCTGAGAGCTAAAATTTTCAGAGCTATTTTTAGATGAAAGAAGTTTAGAAACCTAATGCATCCCCGTATATCAGAGACTTCATAAACAATTCAATTGCAGACTTTATATTTATTCTTTTGAGTACGTGCAAAGTGTTTTGAGGAGGATAGGAGGTGGGGCTGCTTTGTTTTATGTTTACAAAGACTTGTCTTGGCCAAATTTCCATGTAATTTCATAAGGATGGCAAAAGCCACATTTTATGAAAACAGTGTCCTCAAACAAATGTGGCATTTATCTAAAAGCAAAGTCAGTAGTTTTTCAAAAGCAGTCCCCAAACTTTCTGTACTATGCATATTCTCTAACCTAAATGACTAAAATCTTTGCTTCTCTCCAAAGCTGTCACACTGCAGAAAATACTTCAAAGGCTGTAAAACTTGCCAAATATCTAATAACTGAAAATATCACAATTGGATTATACCTCCTGCTGATCTTGCCTGTACAAAAAGAAAAAGTGTGAGTAGGGCCAAATGGGTGTTATAATTTAGTCTTTGAACTAACAATATTCCTACTGTTCCACAGTGCTGCTGGAGGTGAAATCTTTGACCAGTGTGTGGCTGAAAGAGAGGAGGCCTTCAAAGAAAAAGATGTTAAACGACTTATGAAGCAGATATTAGAAGGAGTTTCATTCTTGCACAGAAACAATGTTGTTCATCTTGACTTAAAGGTAAGATTGGTCCTGGATTTTTCTTACTGATTTCTGATCTGTTGACTTTCTTGCTGGTAATATGTCACAATAATGCCAATTTGTAATTAACACAATTTTACTTAATTATACCTTGAATGATAATATTAAACTTTTGGGATAGAGTAACCACCAGGTCTGCAAGCCTTTTGGGGGGTTTCTATGATTATGTTAAATATAAACTTCATTTGATTAAGTGAAATGTAATGAATTCAAAAGTCAATTTGCCTTGCACCTTAAATTGCAAATGAGTGCTTTGGGTAAGACCTGACTCATCTCTACATTGCAGTAAAAATGTCTGGATATTATATGGCCATTGAAAACCAGGCTTGTTTTTTGTACTGACTTGAGTTTTAATGAAGAAGAAGGGTGGTAGTGACACTGGTGGGATAAAGTGTAATGTTTCAGAATGAAATGTTCGAACAGGACTGGTAAATTAATGTGTTAAGTACATTTATATCATTTTCGTCCTTTTTTTTTCCCCAGTTACTGTAAAACCGAATTTAAATGTCTGTCGTTTGCTGCCAAACAGTTGGCTGACACCCTGTTGGTATATAAATTATCATGATTTACTGAAATAAGTATTTTTTCTTATTGAAAAATAGTTTTGACCCAAATCAAGTGAAAAGTACAGTTGCCATCATATGAAATCTTAGGGTCAAGCAGGGAGTTGTAATAGGGATCCCAAAAACTATCCTCTCCTATTGGCAGCAAGCTCCAGTTAATTTTCTTTAGCTTCTATCCATGCACTCATATGGAAGATGCAACTGTATCTCATTATGAGGTTGAACTAATTCATTACTAAGCAAGGCAGTATAAAAAGTAACTTGCATTACATTTTTAAAAATTCATTTTGCGTGTCCTAGTCTCATATTTACTAAGTATATTGTAAGCTGCTGCATGTTTTTTCTGTTGCTGAGATCCTTACTTACACTTAGTTGTATTTTGGCACTATAACAAACCTACCAGTAGATTCCAGTATCAAGCTGTATGTACCTAATATATAACTTAGCACATCATGAACCATTCATCAGCTAAAGCAGATGACCCATATTTGCACACAAATATGTCACCTGCCTGGTTTTCCAAACATTTACTCAAATTATATATGGAATTCTTTAAATTTTTGATTGAGTTATACACACAGAATATTAGTAATTGTACTAAAATAATTAATGAAAAATTTTTAGCAAGTGATGTGAGGATAAGTGTTCAGAAAGACTAAAAATGAGCAGTTAGAATTCCTCAAAGTTCCAGGATGCCTAAACGAGATACTCGGTGTCTCTACTGTGGTTGGCCATTGAATTTCCTTGAAGCAAAGTATGTAAAATAAAAATGTCCTTTGTGGACAGTATATATTTTTATATGTTTGTAGTTAAAGTTGTGGCATTCCTTAGCACCATCAGCTAGATATCAGTAACTGGCAATGTGATGTGTTTTATGTGACTTCAGTACTAATTTGCAAAAGTAGACTTGGGATGTTGATTACAGCTTTTGTCCAAAATAGAAATTCATAGAAAGCTTACTTAAAAGCTTTCCAGCTGGTCAGAAAACTTATGCTATAACTTGGAGCATGTGCAGTTCTCACTGAAAAATCCAGCATTGTTTTGCTGCCTTACAAAAGTTCATTAGCAGAGCAAATTGTCTAGTGATTGAGGTTAACATGTTTATTCATTACTGCAGTGCGCAATGTGTGTTTAAAAGTGGATCTTAATTGGAGTTCTACTTGCAGTGTGATGACTTTCATGATATATAAAACTATCAGTCTTTTGCAAAATGAAGTTTATGGAAGTCTTCAGAATA
The DNA here is from genome assembly GCA_013397175.1 of Platysteira castanea. Taxonomy (NCBI): domain Eukaryota; kingdom Metazoa; phylum Chordata; class Aves; order Passeriformes; genus Platysteira; species Platysteira castanea. The sequence goes on from VYXC01001044.1 coordinate 1,592,038, forward strand.
CTGGCAAATAAAATGTTGGGAACTGTAGAATTAAAAACCACGACTTGCAAAGATTGATTGATCCACATGCCTTGCAAGACTTTAAAAAATGGCCCATTTTTGACAGAACTCAAAAAGTTGGGTGCTCATTTTGGCCGCATATTTATTCACCCACTGTCCTCATTTTCTGTTGTATCATGTCTCATGCTGCTTTACCTTGCAGCTTAAAGCACCCTGGAATTTACTAAGTACTTTGTGATGGCATTTGGGAGACTTCTCTATGTTTACTGCTGTTATGCAAGGTGTTTGCCAATAGCGAAGTTTACAAATTCTTGCTAAAATGTGGGGGTTTGTGCTATTAATTTCACCTTTGTGTCTCTGAAGATTACCACTTTGTTTGTCTGTTACAAATTTCTTTGAAAAGGTCCAACAATTTTCCATATGTTGCACTTTCAAAAAAGTTAAATTCTACATACAGAAGAATTTAAACCCAAATGGTTGTCAGGATGTAATTGTCAATCTAATATTTATATTATAAATCTCACGAACCAGATTTATGACATGACAGCTACCTTGCTTTAGCTTCTCTTTGCCCTCTTAATAGATATAAGATTTTTCCTGAGACTAAATACTGCAGAAAGAAATGGGGTATTTTGATGTGGCTTAGCAAGGTTGTCACCTGATCATTTCTTTCCACAAGCATGGTTCTACTGAAAGATGGTTGAAATATGTCATGTTTTTAATAGCAAAATACAATTATTTAGTTCAGGTTTGACCTGGATGAAGAGCAAATTTAATGCTACCAAGTGCAAATTAATTATCACTTGACAGTATTGTGTTGATGCTATTTAATTTGCAGGGTGTGCATAGATTGTAGTCAGGAGTCTTTCATCTCCTCTTAATGGTGCTTAAAAGCTGCAGAGTAAGGGAAGTCTCTTTTCTCTGTGTTCTCACTTGCTGTTTGACTTAATCTTGAATTGGTGTTTGGTAAAAGCTTAAGGTAGTTGGGAATGGAAGAGAATTTAATAAAGCATGGGGGCTGAGGGAGAAGATATGGGGGTCCTTTACTTTTTTTAGAATCAGCATAGTGTAGTATCTTTAGACATAATGCAGCTGGGGTATCTCAGCTAGTCTGTTCTTCCTATTTCTGACCATTGTTTCTTGGAAAATTCCTGTCTTTTCTTCTAGGGATCTGAGGTTTTTTGAATATTATGTAACTAGATAACCCACAACATTAATGAAGCTAGGTCAGGTGAGGCATTGATTAGTTAAAAATGTGACCTTTATTATGTGTCCTTAGTTCTCATGTATCTTCTTAAAACCAACTAAAGATACAAGAAATAAGATGATTTAAATGGAACCTTTATGCAGTAGAGGGGGAGGTTTTCAAATGTTGCCATTTGTTGGTTTTCATCAAGAATTTTGATAGTGCTTAAGGGTAAAAGTGAAAGGTCGTTTTTGGAATGGCCACCAGGAGAGCCTCCAGCCGGCATCTCTCCTTCCTTTGTGGGCTGACTGGCATTAGGCGAACCTAGATGTATTCCAGGAGAGTAAAACCAAAAGAGAAACAGTACTACAGATGTAAGGAAATTATCTTCCTTTTCTGAAAGTTTGAGAATAATGGTGTCAAGCTGAAAACTATGGTATGTTCAAAGCTATGGCTTCTTTTAAGTTTCATGCTGTTTTTTAGGCTGACACTTCACACGAATCCCTTAGTGATTCCTTAAAATAAGAAAATTAGTGGTATTTCATTAAGAATTGATTTAGAGTTATGACTCAATTCCTACCGTAGACAGGGATTTTTTCTGCATAGATGTGTTTTGCATAATAAGATTTTTTTTAAAAAGACAATAAAAACTACTTGTGGCTACTGTTTTATCTACTAAAATATTAAAATACAGGGCTGAAGAGTTTCACAAAACTTTTCCATTAAAAACTTTTCCGTATTTAAATATAGAAAACAAATACTTTTCTCATGCTTTTAATTTGACTCTTCACAACATAACTAAATTTCTCACTGGGAAGAACATCTGAGAGGTTAATGAAGGAGGCATGGTCAGCCTTTTTGGATGTTTGCTTTTCTAATACAAATAGAGAATAACAAATCTGAACTATAAAGAATGTGGTAATGTGCAGCTCCAAAAGCCTTTGTACAGCCACCAGATCCCAGTTTGTAAAGAAAATAAAAAAAGAGCTATTCTTAATATGTAGGTTTACAAACAGAAAATAGATTGACAACATCATGGAGTTAGTTTCAAATAACACAGTTTAACTCTGCAGGAATCAAAAAACTTGACTGTATTCAGGTCATGTAGTGAGGAGAACTGGCCCAAGTTTTTTTAAATGTTCTTGCCCAGGTTTATTTCTGTGTTCAAAAGCAAGGCTGTTCGTATGAGAGCATGTCTTCATGAGTGACTCTGGGGATGGAGGACAGTAACTGGAGAAGGAGTATAAATTTTGGTGTTACTCCAACTGGATTATCAGTCAGTGGTTGCTTTGCTGTTCTTAGTCTTTTGTCCTCCTCCCTTTTTGACCACCCTGAAAAGTGTGGTTGATGATCCAGGTTCCCAGTGAAGACTTCTGCACTTCCATGGAACTTGTGCTCACTAGAAGCATGAATGTAGTGTCAATTGTCAGCGCTACCATTTGGAGAAGTTAATGATAAAACCCAGTGTGATCACTGGCCTGGGGGTAGGGAAGGTCAAACCTTCTTTTTCTTTTTTTTGGCAACTATATGCTTCAGTTGCAAAAAAATCTAAGACCTGTTGTCTAAAGTTAGTTTTTAGACTTTTTTTTTTTTAATTGAGCTAGTATTTAAAATAGTAAGGAACTTCTTACTGACCACAAAGGTGCTTTGAAGGAAGACAGCCAAGATCTAGTGATGTCAGAGCAAACAAGTTTATCCAAAGGTGATGCTCTTAAAAACCTGTTTTTCAGGCTACTGTATTTTTTTAAACTGTTCTTCAGTTAGTGTTCTGTAATACAGTTGTTTGTACTTTGAACAGGATTCAGGTTGGTTGCAACAGACCTTTAAACAGGTGCAGTCAAAATAGTTTTGTGTGTTCAGGGTTTTTTAAATGATTGGGTGTTTTTGGAAACCCTTCAATGGGAGGTATTTTACACCATCTATTGGAAGAATCAAGGAGGGGAGAGGTGTTAAAGAGGTCATACAAGGCACTAGAGGTACAAGTGTGGAGATATTTACATCCTATTGTTAAATGACAGATATTGGCATGTATTTCCAATGTGTTCTAAGCTAACAAAGGTTTGATTCTCAGTTCTAAACTGAAAATCCTGCCACTCCTTTTAGCCTACGTGTCTCTTCAAAATCACCTTGGGAGAAATACATAAATGATCCAGGATATCATACTTGTTACAGGAGGCACCGTTGCTGCTTGTGGTCTAAAATAATTATGCAATATGATGTCATAGACATTAGTTTTGGGTGGTCCCAAAAGTTTCCTCCTCTTGTTTTTCAGCCCCAGAATATTCTGCTAACCAGTAAGTCTCCTCTGGGAGACATTAAGATAGTAGATTTTGGCCTTTCCAGAATAATGAAGAGCAGTGAGGAACTACGAGAAATCATGGGAACTCCAGAATATGTAGGTAAGTTGTTACAACAGGAGTGATGCATAGCCCAGGCTTCTGGGGAGTGAAAAGAGAATCTGGAGCATGCCAGCCTGGCTGTGTAGTTACTGTGTCACAAGATCAAGTTTTTACTTGTACTGCTGTCAAAGGTAGAACTGGCAAGTCTTGCCAGTCTAATGAGCTATGATTGTGTGCTTTTGTTGAAGATGAAGATGCACTTTCGGTGATTCTTACCAGCAGTGATAACAAGTATTACTTGGATTAAAAGTTTAAATTCACATATTCAGTCTCTGAATACAGTATTTTAGTCAGTGTAAGTTTTCTATTTTTAAAAAAAAACCCCAAACCACTCCAGGCCTTGAAAATATCTTTCAGTTGTGAGGTATATCTTCATAGTTATGGGTTACAGTGCTGGAATATGCAATGTTGGACATTTCTGTTTTGTCTGCAAGAAACTTGTATACAGATTCCTTAACTGGGAAGGAGACTGGCCTGGCTTCTGAAGAAGACAATAAAAGAAAATATTTTCTTATACTTAAAAACAGTGAATGATAGAAACCACTTAAGTAACCTGAGTAGAAATACCTTGATTTCAAAAGACTATAATGCTTCAAATGGCTTGTCTTAAATTTTACCGCATGACCATTATAGCATTTTTAAACTATAATGTAATGTCTGCATATGACAAAACCCATTTTTTTCCCCCCTGAATAGCTCCTGAAATTCTGAGTTATGACCCAATCAGTACAGCAACTGACATGTGGTAAGTTGAACAAATTAATGGTCATCATAACTTTACTGAAAAGGGTTGTTCTTCGGGGGTTTTTTTGGTTTTTTTGCTCTTAAAAAAATGTTTTTCTGGTTTTTCCTTTTAATTTAGGAGCATTGGAGTACTGGCATATGTTATGCTAACAGGGATATCGCCTTTCTTGGGGGATGATAAACAAGAAACATTCTTAAATATATCTCAGATGAACGTAAGTTACTCTGGAGAGGACTTCGACCTTGTATCAGAGTCTGCTGTGGATTTCATCAAAACTCTGCTGGTTAAGAAACCCGAGTAAGTAAAATACACAATTGTATATGCTAATATGTCAGACTTAATTTTAAATGTAGCAAGTGCTAGTGTTTTTATTTTTAAAGTATAAGGGGACTTTGATTTCATTGTGCTATTACTTTTTATGTATAGGAAAAGAGAATTCCTGCATTTCCATCCAAGCATGTATATTCCAAATGATGTCCAGATGTTAGTAATTAAAACTCAAATTACTTTCAGAAAACTGTGTATGAACCGTAGCTTGTAGCAGTGAACAGTACATTAATTCTTCTTGCAGGTACTTTGCTGAAGTCTTTTAAATGAACTCAGTTTTGAGTCCTTAATTTTGGATGGGTTGGTAGAGAACCTTGCCTTTTCTGGTTCACTGAACTTCTCTCAGTGGGCAGCGAACTGGAAATTCCAGGTTGCCAGATAGAACAGGTGTTTTCTGTGGAACTTCATGAGACATGTCAGCTATTGAAATGGCCTACTGCTTGTCTGTGGGAATACTTGAATGTCGCCCTGGTTTTTGTAAGCCTTCTGTTTTTAACCTTGGAGTCAGATTCTTTCTCACACAGTTTTATGTAAATAATAGCCAATGTTTACTTAACGGTATTTTCCTGTTTTTCATTCCTTTTGTGATATGACAACTTTGATGAGCACCTTTCTTCTCCAGTGGGATTGAGAAAGAAGTGACATGCTCTCCAATCCCTTGTGGAGTTGGGACGTGTATAAAAATGAGATAATGTAAAAAAATCCATCCATTTTCCTCCTTTCTGCTGAACCTGGCAGGTGTAAAAGCCTCTTTATTGTGTCTCCGCAGACACACTTGAAGAATGTAAAGGTCGGATAATTTTTCTATATATAAGAAGAAAATCTGTATAAACTTCAAAAGTTGGTTGGCAACATGGAAGTATAAACTTATATTTAGGGATCTATGAATTCCTTTATTTTAAGTGCTAGGAGTTCATCTACTTGAACTGCTGTGGTCTTTTTTGGTAAAAGATAGCTGTCAATGCTTTTTTTTTTTAATTTCCAATTCTATCTGTCTTGAATACAGTCATATCCTTGAAATAATTTGTGGAGATCTCTTCTGCAAGTTACTGGATTTTGTATTCATTTGGACATTTATTTTAATACTTTCTTTCCTCTGCAGGGACCGGGCAACTGCTGAAGAATGTCTTCAACATCCATGGTTAGAACAAAGTGATAATCCCACTTGTAGGGCCTGGAATAAGAGTACAGAAGGGGAGACCAGTGATGCCATCCAGCAAGATGGAGATTCTGCCTCTGAAAAATCAGTAGATGCTGAGAAAACTGGAGAGGAAGAATCAATAGTGACAGAAGAACTAATTGTAGTGGCTTCATATACACTGGGACAGTGTAGGCAGTCAGAAAAAGAAAAAGTAACTGAGCAGAAAGCCATTTCCAAACGATTTAAATTTGAGGAACCATTACTGCAGGAATTACCAGGAGAATTCATTTACTGAACTGTGTGGAGCTTCATAGCTATAACTGGAAGGCAGTTTTTTCTACTAAACAAAAGTATTCTAGCCAAGTGAATTTCTGATATGCAATACTTGTTCTAGATAAAAGTGTTTATAAATGGCATACAACAAAAATGTGCCAAGCTCCTATTTTCATGGAACAGATAAACAAGATTTCAAGTGGCTGACAGGAATTTAACAAAGATAAGCTTATTTTTGTTTTTAATTTTTATTTCTGGGGTTTTGTTCTTGTTGTTGTTGTTATTGACTGGTAACAGAGTTTTTGTTAATTGTTCCGGTGTTCTTGAGAAGTCGACACTGGAAATGTTTCAGTGACAGATGTCAATAGGAGTATTTTAGGATATGTTTTGGCATTTAATGCAAATATATAATGCTGGGTTTTCCTCAAACACCTCCTGACTTCAGTGGAACTATCTGCTGATCTAAAACTTGTATGAGAGGAAAATTTTATCACCTGGTTTGACATACGGATTTCAAAATCATCCTCTGTGTGTTTTTTGTTTACATCAGGTCAAAGACCCAGACTCCTCGGGCATGTAGCTGAACAGTGAGCTGAGCTTCTCTAGACAGAGAGGCATGTGCCCCACTGGTAAAGAAATCTGTATTGGAGATATGTCTGATTTGGGAGCACAGTAAGATTCTGCTCCTGAGGGTGATGTATTTGCTTATTTCAGTCACTCGTGAGCCAGCAGAGATTGTTCCCTTCCGCTCCTGTGTTGGGTGAGATGTGCCAATACAGTCCAGCTCAGGGTGGCTGCACAGTGCTGATGAGAGGGAAAATGACAAGAGTCTGATGTAGCTCCTCTGAAGTTTTTGAAGTTCTCTCCACTGACTTTACCATGTTAGGTTAGACCAGCTAATTAGTTTGTCCAGCTAATGAGCTCTTGATTCCACCTCCCCCAGAATCAGCTGGGGTTTTACTGGGATCATGAGGTCATTTCTGCCTTCTTTCTGTTCCTCTAACTGCTGCTTCAAGGAAGAAAGGAGCATCCTTAGGCTAAATCGCATTACCTTGTTCAATATAGCTGCCAGATGAGGAAGAAGATACTGCTTCTTCTGGAACAACAAAGCACAGCTCATGCCTCCTGCTTCCTGATCACTCTCCCTTAGACACTTGGAAAACAGCATGTTATGTGGCCAGGCAGAGTGGGATTAGGGAGCAGTATGGTATGGATGGGTCATAGTTCTCAATGGACGCAGTCCCTCAGAGGACAAAGCTGGCACCAACTGGGCATCAAAACTGAGTGGTTTTTGCAGTATACAGATCTGAGGATCTTGGACTGAGTCCTAGTTTTCTAAGAAATCTTTCATATTGATGCTGTTCCAAGGTTTAATTTTTATGTAATTGAAGTTTAGTACTATTATATTGCATACTGTTAACTATTCAACTATTTATTTGGTTTCCTTATGCTGTTCCTTTATAATAAACTCTCACAAAAGTTTTCTTGCTATAAAACATTGAATAGAAACTCTTAAGCTAGTTTTTCACTTTTTTTCCATGTTGATACACACTTTCCCAATTTCAAATGTATCAAATGTTTTTACTCCATTTAGTGAGCAGGAGTTCAGGGCTCTGTGATAATGTTGCAGTTACTCCTTCATGTGAAAGTTAAATGGCTTATTTATAAGACCAGCAGTTGCTGGGGTGATCTGATCAGCATGGCTGGAAAGGTGGGGGGAAAGCACCGCTACAGAAGAAAGCTGAACCAAAAGCAGTGAGACAGTGAGTGTTTTTCAATGAGGCTGTTACAGATAAATAACACTGGCTTCATTGCCAGAGACTGGGTTGCCTTTATTCCAGCCACATCCTAAATTATTCCAGCACCTAAATTAAACTGTTCTATCAGGCTTCTTCCCCTATGGAATTACATATTGAGTATTCATGTAGGTAGGGCAGCTTCTCATTCCTTGAAGATGTTCCCATAAGAAAACAGGCAGTAGTGTTCAGAACTGAGTTTGGATGTGCAGTACCTTCAGGGCATCAGCTGCCTTTCATGCTCTGGAGAAAGGAGCCAGTTGCTGGACAGCTCTGGCTGGCTCTCAGCATGAGAATCTTTGAGCCAACAGCATATCTATGTTATCTGTGTGTTTCTGGACACAGACAGGAGCTGACCTACCTACAATGTGGATCTGTTTCAGCCTTGTTAGGTAGGACAGTACCTTCAGGGCATCTTTCTTTTACTCGCCAGTCATTTGCCCAAGACAATTTGCTTGGGTGAGGGGACGTCAATTCATTAAATTCTTCTGTGCAAGATGACAATTTCTCCCATCTTCCAGCATTGCCATTTTGACACTTTTTTCCCCTACATCCATACTTCCTTACTCTACCAAGTTGAGCAGAGCAGTGAGGTTGAAGCATGTTCACATCCTACCCTTACAAAACAGTGTTGCCAGTGTTGCACACAAATGTTTAACAGTTCCTGGTTGCCCACAGCAAACTATTTGAGGGATGTATACCCATTTCACTTCCTCTTTGTAACCACAGATCATGTCTCAGATTGAGACTGGCACTAATGGAAAAGAGTAGGTGCTCAGCAGTGTACATTTTGTCCTAGATATATTGTTTTTAATGTAGGACAGTGAAGCTTAACATGTATACATGAAATACATATTTATTACAAGGCCAGCTTCTCTTGAATTGGCTGCTTTGAGATTTCCAGTGGACTGCATTTCTGTTTAACTCTTCGTGCCTTAAGGTGGATTTATACAGTGTTTTTAACGTCATTAAGAATTTGTATAAAGTTGTGAAAGTTTAATAGTATAAGTTATAAACAAGGCATCTTAGATTCACCCTATAACAGGGAAAATTTTCCATAATGTTTAACGCATGACTATCAGCCAGACCCACACGCTTGAGGCTGTTTCTCTTCCACTGTGAGTGTGGGTAAAGCTGCAAACGAGGTGTTTTTACCCTGAGCTGTAGGAAGGGGCTGTTGCAGTCAGTGTTCTTGAGGAGCTCAGTTATGAGTGAAGTGCCACATCAGTAAGCCTGGGAACAAAGAGCTGTGAGGAACAGCTGGTTTTCTGCAGCTCCGTGAATACCGGGGACTGTGTGTACATACTCAGGTCATCTGGAACAAGCTGCTGTGTTGGTGGGGAAGGGGCTGCTCGGGGAGAAAGAATCAGCTCCTTGGACCTTGTGGGCAATGCTCTCCCAGTCCCGGCTCTCCAGACTGAGCACATGCTGGCTGCCTTTGCAGCACAGGGAATGCAGCTGCTGTTTGCTCAGAAGCAGGATGCTGAGGGAATGGACAGGCAGATGTTCCTAGAGAGTTGTTATCTGTGGTTTTGATGGAAGAGCCATGAACTGTATCAGTAGGAGGCTTAGGCCTCCTTTCCATTGTTGGAATGAAAAAGTCCTAACAAAAAGCACAGCCTTGTCTCCTCTTGTTGCTCTATTCACCTCCTTAAGGGAGAGGCTTATAGATTTTATAGTCACTAAATTAAATGTTCTACAAAAGAATATTTTTCTTTTTGTCCAAAGTGGAATTTGCATTTTGATTTGTCTAATTTGTCACATTTTCATATGCAGGTCTCTAAATACAAAAGGGTGAATTCTAGTTTGTGATCTACCCCATGAATCTTGAGAGCTGTTAGGTCACAAATGCAAATAAAAGTTCACTGCCCCTTCTCCACCGGTGGCGCTCACAAGGGATGGGGAGGGAGGTGGGCCTTGCACCACATTACTCCGTGGCTTAAGATCTCTCTTGAATATTTCAGGTGTTGTTCCTGGAAAACAGTTCTATGTTTTAAAGAAATAGTGCCAGTTCATTGTACTTCTGATAAGGTGTTTACTGTTTCAGAAACTTTACAATAAATGAAATTTTGTTTTCTGAACAGCTAATGGGTCTTGTGTTCTTTGTTCTTTGTGAAACAGCCATTAGCAGCGTTACTGATATTTTAGTTTTCTGAATCACACATTTGTTCAATTTGTGCAGCAAATATAAAATGCATCAATAGTCTTTTCCACAGTAAAGCAGTATGCTTCCACTGTAGAGTTCTTCACGGTACAGATGTTGAATTAAGCTGTCATTTGGATTAATAAATACAGTCAGGGAAAAAATAAGTACAGGTGGGTGTGATAAAAATCTCTCCTAATTAAGAAAAGGTTAGGATTCGTCAAAGTGAAGCAGAGCATTAGGACCAGAGTCATTACTGTGAAATTAGGAGAGGAAAGAGAACTATTTGAAGGGATTATCTTTTTTTCCTGTAAACACAGAGAACTTAATTACATTGAATCTTTGCTTGCTTGTACAAGCAGAATCACAACTAAGCTGGTGATGCATTGAAATCAGTGTACCCCATCTCTTCAATTAATTTGTAATGCCAGCATGCAGACTGAATTACACAGGTGTTTCTTAACTAATCCTCACTGGGAAATCTCCTGAGCTGCCAGGATATCTCTTACCATCTGCCACTTTCCAGTAGCACCTTGTGAGATCCAGCTGGTCTGGCTGCTGGATGGAAGGTATTGTGGGCTGTACCAAGCAAAGAGAGGCAAAGATTGTCTCACAGAAGTTACTGAATGAAGGTCCTTTTCTCCTAAATCTTCTAGGAAAGCAAATTAATAGAAACTGCCTTAGATTGGTCAAGAAATTACATTATTCTAGTATTTTTATACAATTAGTGCTACTTCAAATGAACCAAAGGCATTTGTCCAGGTGTGATGTCTTCCAAAGTAACACCAAGGGCAGGCAGATCTTCATTGTTCCTGGTGTTACAGGACTGCCCGTGCCCTGCTGCAGGAAACTTTGTAGTAAATTTTGCAGAAAACTCAGGGAAATTATATGTCTTTGACAAGCAAGAAAGATGCAGGCATGTGGCAGGAAAGAACTGGATGTATCCTCATTTCTAAATGAGAAATCAATCCAAATGACTTGTGTTCCCTGTGCAATGCAAGACATCTGCCCAAAATAGGAAATGAACTGCGTGGCACATAACTTGGACAAAATTCTGTCACTCCTTGCAGAAACATACTCAAAAGGGAATGTCAGCCCCCTTAGCCTTTCTGAAGGCAGTGGTTCTAAAACACCTGGTTTTACACAGCCCCTGTGTGCTCATCAGCTCCAACTCAAATAGGTGCAAGTGTTGTATCAGTGCTGAGCAGTATCTGCTGTTCCTCAGCTGTAAATTAAGTCCTTGCCCTGAACAGTCTGCCACCTTGGTGGTTTCCTTGAGGGTGATGACTGCCTGGCAGAAACGATTAAAATCAAACTTGAGAGTAAGAAACAAACATGCAATCCAGCAAAGGTCATGAAGATGATGTTTGTTTTAACCACACCAACAACTGGAAAAAGAACTGCACAAATTTTCAAGCCAATTAAAAAGAAATTATTTAACATACCAAACATGATTAAGACGGTTAAAGGATTGTGGCACCTGTTAATGAAGCTGAGAGACCTGGAATTGGAAAAGACTCAGGGAGGGATCTGTGTAGGGGCAGAGTAAAGAGAATGGAGACAGGTTCTTCTTGGCAGCATCTAGTGTCAGGACAAGAGGCAGTGAGCACACCCTCCAACACACAAAATTCTGTTTAAGCATAAGAAAAAGCTTTTTGTGCTGTGAGAATGGTTGAACACTGGTACAGCTTGTCCAGAGGTTGTGGAGTCTCCATCCTTGGTGATCTCTAAAACCTGACTGGACATGCTTTCAGGCAATCTATTCAAGCTGACTCCAGTGGAAGTGAAGCAGTTGGACTAGATGACCTCCCAAGGTTCCTCCTAACCTTAATTGTTTTGTGGGACCCGGGGTCTTTTATCAAAAGATGAGTATTTTCTCAAAAAAAAAAAAAAAAAAAAATTAAAGAAATTAAAAAAATTAGTGTTGCAGTGACATAATGAAGTTAAAGAGAACCTAATCTTGCTCCAATGTTCCTTACAGAAAAAGACTGGAAGAGGGGTGCCCAGGTGCTTTTCTGAAGTTATTTGGGCTTTCAGCAGCTGCTGGTGGTTCTGAGACCTTTGCTCTCCCTGCTTTCCTGGCATGTTCCAGCTCCCTTGGCTGCTCCTGCTGCACCTGTGTCCTCTTTGAAAGCAGCCGCCTTGGGCTGTGATACATTTAATGGGAGCCACATGGCCAAAGCTGCTTGGCACTGAACACACCAGCCTGATGCTTTTTTCTCCTTTTAAATATGTGCATCCTGAAAGAACTCGAACACAGAGAGGAAGTGATTTCCGAGGTTCTTCAAGGTCATGAGGTAAGAAATTCTGTGTTTGCTGACTATTAGGTAGTAAAACAAAGGCAGGGAATTAATTGTGATTTTACTCTTGTCCCCCTCCACTGATTTGCTGGCTTCCAGCTTCACCCATTGCTTTCTTCCTTCTCTGGGTTTTCAGATTTGATTAAGAGAACTGTTGGTATGATACGATGATACTGCCTGTTCTCACAGCTCTGGGGAGCCAATGGGTTGTTGGAGGTGCCTTGGAGCCCTTAAAGTTAAGGGAGTGTTCAGGGGAGAAAGTGAGAGATGGAGCCTCTTTGCAAGCTCTGCTTCCCCTGAGCAAGGTAATAATTATCTCCAGTGTTACTGGTAAGGTTCGTGTGGGGATAACTCCTCCAGGCCTGTCTTGGTTTGAGACAAATATAGAGGAACGTCTGAAGCGAATGTCTCTGATAGAAGACAGGTTTCAGCAGCCCCTCCCCCACCAGGTTCTGAAAGAAATTTCTTGGAGGAAAGTGAAAAAAACTATTTATTTCACAAGCGAAATGCACGTAGGCACGGAAAGAAGAATGAATAATGTTAAACAATAAAACCTCTCGCTGTGGAGAAAACCTGGGAAGATTTTCAAAGTCCTTTGTGGGTGTGGCTCTCTCCTCTCCTCTCTGGAGCTGGGGTTTGGTGTGGGCCCCTCCGGGCCGTGGTGTGGGGCCTCTTGGTGATGTTCTGGTGTTGCTGAACAGTCCAGAAGAGAAGGAGAAGAAGCCAAAGTCACAGAGCTCCACGCTTTAGCTAACGAACAAGATGCTAGCTAATAAGCAAAGGAATGTATCTCTCTTCTGTGCTGCAGAAGCCGAGCAGCTGGGCAGAAGAAACCAGGAAGTTTTGTTTTGAACACAAACTGCTGGAAGAATTCCACTGGCTTTCCCCCCCTCTCTCTTAGAGGTACAGAAAGGCACAGGATTAATGTCTGGCACAGGGCAGACGATAGGGAATACAGTATCATACAGTCACCCCAGGACAGCCTGGAAAAGCCAGGGTTAAAGCCCGGCTAGGCAGTGGTGGTGGTGTGCAGCAGCTTGTGAAGCCAGCATGGGGACACTGCGTGTGCCAGCTCAAGGGACAGGGAGGCGGTGAGCAAGCGCTGTGCTGCAGGCTGGGGTGGCTGTGGCCAGCTCTCCGGGACACTTGTCCACCTTGCAGCCACGGCAGGTCCCAGGCTTACTGAGGTGACAAAAGGCAGAGGAAGGGCAATGTGTGCCAGATGCTCCCAGGGCAGACACAGGGAGGGACTGAACAGGCTGGGGTTCCTCTCCACAGCCACAGTATCCTTGCAGATTAGCAACAAATCAAAGCTGCAGCCAAGGGAAGTGGTAATTGATGGATGGGAAGTGGTTGATTTGGCCTTTTCTTGTCAGCTGTTTGATTTCCCACCAAACGTCTTCAGTGACCAAAAACTAGAGTTGATCAAGCTCTGAGGCACCAGGTGGCCAGCAGATCTCCATATCTCTGAGGTGTTGTTGTTCCTGCTAGCGGTAATGCAAGGCTAATGTTTCATATTACACGGTTTGGGGTTGTTTTTTTTGTTGTTGTTTTTTGGTTTTGTTTTTTGATGAAACCAGTAAACAGCAATTTCAATCAAAGCTGGGCAATGCTGTCTTTTTTTTTTATTAATTCTAATCCTCTCCCTGGTGTGCTGGGCTTTCATGTGGGTTGGATCAGGTCTCACAAGTGCTGCTCATCCTGACAGCTCTTTGTGAAGTTCAAACTAATGCACGCATGTATTGTTTCATTTTAAAATTGTTTATCCAAGATGCCTTTGCTGTGGCCCTTTACCACCTCCTTTCTACTTAGGCATTTGCTTTTCAGGTTTGTTCAGAAGCCACCTTGCCCAGTTTGCTGGGTCATTGTTGAACAAGAAGATGCTCTCTGTCCTCTAAAAATTCTTTGCTCTAGCTCTCCCTTCTCTATCTAGTACTCATGGCTCTTGAAAACTTTGCAGTGCCTGTGTCCTTGGTGGATTTCCTGGACCCAAATTTGAAAGAAGAGATGGAGGGGTGAGGGACAGGGAATGGAGTGGTGTAAGCTCTGGGCTTTCCCTCGCTGCAGCCTGATTAAGCGTCACTGTTACAGTGAATTCAAAACACTCTTTAGTCTGGATGTTCTTAAAGGCTCCTGTGTTACCTCCTGGTACAGGCAGGACAGTCACTTTTATTTTTTCAGTGCCTCAGACTGTGCTTTAGGCTTTGCAATTGTTTGCATGGGCAGTTTGGGGTGGGAGTGGAAATTGTGTGCGTTTGGGGTTTTTTTGTTCGTTTGGGGTGTTTTGCTTATTCCTCAACTTGCTTGGTGGTGGGCAATTCTCTAACTGACGGCACAATCAAAATCTCTTGTGGTAGTCAGAGCAAACCATGGCAGTGCTTCACCCGTTCTGCACCCTCCTGTTTTTCTCCCTACATGTCCTCTCCAGAACTCGTTGGGCAGTGCTGGTGTAAAGCAGTGAGTTCTTCTGAGTAACCTTCAGTGTGAGCAGCGAGAGCCTCGTCCTGGAATTCCAAGTTACGATGAGTGGCCTCAGCTATCTCATGAGCATTGTAATGATAACTGTGAGGGTGCCAATCTACCTGATAAGTGGAGTCGAGGGTGCTGCTGCTGCTGAGCTTCACCTTTGCTGCTTCATCCTTCCTGATTTAGACAAGACATTGTTGAGAAATGGGGGGAAACTGAAGCAGCAAGGGAATAGCTTTGAGAAGCTGACTTGCCCTGACTTTGGTCTGCAACTGTAAAACAAAGCTCAGTTTCCTGGCAGTTTGTTTATTTATTTCAAATTCGTAATAGCAGCACACACAGGGCATAACAGGACTTCTCTGCAACAGCTACTCTTTTGCAAGATATTTATTTTAGGCTTCTGTTAAACACATGAATAAACCAGCAAAAGAAAGAAATTACAACAATGACGAGGTCAATCTTAGAGAGAAAATTGTCTTGAGAGCACCCACTTAAGTGAAACTGTCACTTGTGACAACTGTGTACATTCACAGACACAGCAGGATGCAATCGATTAATGGCTCCTTTGGCTCAATGGGAGGTGGAGATGCAGCTGTCTCTTGATTTTTTTTTTTAGCCTTCTTGCACACCAATGCTTTCCACCGGAGAGTGGTAAACGGGAATATTCTGACCATCCCGAAGCTTCAAGGTGACATCCTGAAGGCACCAGCTGACACAAACCAAAGGAGATTTTTAACTTGTAGCAATCACTTTTAACATGGTAAAGTCAGTGTAGAAACAGCTGGCACAGAGAAAAATCATTCCACACATTCATTGCTTTTAAAAATCCTCTCAAGTGTTTTAAAACTTGGTTTGTGAGTGCCAGCTTCTGAAAGCTGTTCTCCCTAATATTGTAGCACAGCCCAGATTTAAAGGTCTGGTATGCATGTTCCTATTTGTTGCAATTCAAATAAAAACCTGCCAGCTCTTCTTAGGACATTCCTCCCCCGACCCAATCCCTTTTTTTCCTCTCCATCCTGCGGGTGCATTCCTTGCTCCACTCCTCTCCAGCCTTGGAGCCAGACGGTGTTGCTAAGGAATTATTCTGGCTTGGAAGAGTTTGAACACTGTGTGATCGCTCAATGTGACTGCTGAAACCCTGACAGGGTACGACAGTGGTTACTCAAAGAAGGAAAATTGCATTTGTTGGAGACTGAGGGGGAGTCTTTTCCTTCCTCTAAGCTCTGCTCCAAACCCACTTCTGAGAAACTGCTCATGCTGCTTTTCCAGCTGGAAAGGGCTATTATTTTGGGGTACTAAAATAGGATTTTTTTCAAAAGCTCCTGGCACTGGCCCAGCTCTGCTTTTGCTGGAGTCAGTGCTGAGTACATACAATTAGGTAATTAGGCTGCCGCACCTCTGTGCAGTGGGTCTGCAGTAGGGCTCTGCTGAGCAGCCCTCTGCTGCCGCCCCCAACCCAGCCCGAGCAACAGGGCTTGGACATGGAACTGCTCATTCCCCACGGTGTGGCCTGGGGGCTCAGCCCTTCCCTCGGTTGCTTCGGGGCAGGCAAGAGTAATTTTGCAGGGCCTTGGCTGCCCTTGCCTCTGGGCACCCTCCCCATCCCTGTACTGCCTGCCTCCGAGTGAATGCCACTTCCTCCGGGACCAAACGACCTCACAGACTCCAAGTTTTCTTTTTTACAGTTGTCTTCTCTTCTATAAATAAATAAACTAGTACAGACAGACTGCACACTCAGAGTCAGATGCATTTCAGTGGCTTTAGTGCCTCAACTACTCTTGCACAGAGCACTCAGCTCCTGGTGTCATTCAGCTGTCTGTATCTGTGTGAGTGCTGCCCTGGTCTCCCCTGGAAAGGCACATATGCACCCTGCAGAATCCCACCAGGATGGCCTGCTTATCTGTGTCCTACTCCCAGCCATTTCACTGTCAGTTCCTCAGTGGCGTGCAAGGACACCAAGTCCTGCCTCAACCCACGTGAAGCTGTGCACAGGACCCTGCACGTAGGTGGATTTGGTGGAGTCTGACAGATTTATCTGCCACAAATCCTTTTACAAGAAGATGACATTTTTTTCCCTTAAAAGAAGTTTGCAGAAATGTACGGAGAGCTGACTTTAAAACAAAGCTCCAAGAGATGTGTATGCACCGCTCTAGTTCAACATTTTGTAATCTTCAGTTAGTTGGCTTCACAGTAACTGTGAACCAGGAATAACGGGGAACTGTTTGTGAGGAGGGGCTAAGGAGGAGTGAGGAGATCAGAGTTCAGGCACCAGGGAAGTGTAAGAAATGTGGCTGGGGCCCTCGGGGCTTATCCCTGGCCATTAGAGAGGAGGCCAGATCCAGTACTGAGTTTCTTAGGTCCCAGCCTTTTCTCACATCCTTTTTTTAACACCTTCCTTCCCATACTTACTCAGAAGAGAAATCCAGTAAGTCATGCTCATCTAATTATGAATAGAAAACATCACCACATGGCTGGTGGCAGCTGAGTAAAAGTTGTAGCTTTTGGTTTCTAAATAGAGCTAACAGAAGTACCTAACAAGAGGTTTGCATCTAGTAAAACTTTTGAGTTCATGTAGTAATTCTCTGCTTAGTTCCAGAAGCCAGTTTACTGTTGACAAAGGAGGTTTTCAGGCTTCAGTACTACAAAAATGTAAAGTCACTTCTATATGATGTGGTATCAGAGCACCCTTCTACTATAATGTATCTGTTCCAGCACTTTTTTTTAACTGAAAGGACCACGCTTCTTGGAGAGCTTAAAAAAACAAATCCTGTGGTTTTAGTTCATCTCGTATGGCTCCAATATAATGTGTGATTCCCTTACTGCAATCCATAATACCAGACTAGAGTTAGGACTGGTGTTCAACAGCCTCTGCACCTCTGTGGGGAGGTGGGGTGGGACAGGACAATACTTTACCTTGGTTCACAGTAGTTGTGTATGTACTGAGCTACAATTTGCAGAACACAGCACAAAGGAATGCCTCGTGTTGCTCTTGTATTCATATTCAGAGAGATGAATCCAATTTATTTCTCAACTAACTTACATTTTTGTCCTAATGAAAATAATAACCTTTCACAAGACTTTCAGACAGGAGCTTCTGCTTGATTTGTGTGCATGACCTCAGCAACACGGATGACTAAAGCAAATATCCTGCTCTACTCTTTTCTCCTACCACATCTTTCCTATTTCCCCTGGCACCTCCCCAGTACACACCAGTGACGGGACTGGTCCATCTCCGAGTTAATGTAGAGGTATCCCGCCGATTTTGTTCCAGAGACTGGTAACTTTATCTGTAAATGTAAAGGCACATTGAAGATTCAGCAAAGCATATTATGAAACAGACATTCACTCCTTCTAGTCAAAGACATAACACCTTTTTAACTTTTACACTAAAATTATTTTTTTTTACTGTATTTCAGAGTTGATCTAAGCTATTGTAACAGCTAACACGTGTGTGGCTACACAAGTGTGTCTGCTCTGCCATGCATTAATCTCTCTGCCGAAAGAATGTACTGTGTTACAGCTGCAACCCCCAGGGGAAACCACTCGCTCTCTGAAATATTTATGAGCAAACACCTTTCCTTACCAGAATGCATGGTCATCCAGAGGTGACCTGCACTGTCAGAGCTTCCCATAACCATGACAAGCCTGTAGGTTGGGATCCTCTGTATATCAGTCCCTTAACACACACTGAAGCAATGGGATGTTCAATGATTTTTTTTTCAGCGTCACAAATTCTATCACTCATCTGTTTAACAAACAAAGCTGGAGCTGCAGCTGTGACCACGGCCAATTGCACTGGGTCTAATGCCTGAATAAAAGAAATGTTTCAGGTGTAGCACCTGCTGGTGGTGATGCAATCACACAGAGAAAATGCCAGGTGTTCGCCAAAAGACCCAGGAGCTGGGAATGCTGTGGAGTCAGTAAATCAACTTGTGGTATAATGATGATTAACCAGTTTATTTCAGGAGAACATGAATATTTAGGAGCATGAAAAAGTAGAGAAAAAAGTTGGTGATTTGTGTCTTGGGTGAGGTCAGTAGAAGGCAGGGTTTGACTTCACCCTGAGTCACCCAAGCGACCAGCATTCTTAAACAGTGACATAGGAAAACAGCCGTGGGAAAGGTTATCTTCTTTTCAGTCAGTATATGAGATTGAGTGGGGTTTTGCACAATTTTTTTCCTTATGATGTTTCCTGGTGGAATACAAATATAAAACTTGGGAAATGTTTTGGTCCAGGGTAGCATGTAAGTGCAGCCTGGCTGAAGTGAAATGGAAAGTAATTTTATGTGAGTTGGTTAAAGGTTGGGGTTTTTTTTATCTTACCCTGATAGCCACTCTCCTTCGTTTTACTATCTGATCCATTCCTTAATACCCTTGCTTGGTCCCTGGCATTCATAACTACCTACCAGTAAAAACAAAATTATTCCAATGTGATGAGTTACCATAGTGAAGGTCCTGGAGAGGTTGCTAGGGACACTTTGTGTCACTAGCAAAACAAGGGAAGGGCAGCCAGTCCTGGATTAAGGGGTAAAAACACTGATGGAAAGTACTCTTGAGGCATCAGTGCCGAGTGGAAGTGGACTTGTGTTTGCAAGGTTTGCCTGGGCCCAGCCCTCAGCTGATACAAGGCAGCCTTGTGCAATACTTGAGCGCCCAGCACAGCATTCTCCAGTCACTGCGTAACCCTCATGCTCAGTCTCAGGCTGGGCAGCTGTTCTCTATGACACAAACTTACAGGTGCTCTTAAAAACCACACCATTTATGCTGTACCAGAGCATAGCCCATAAGAGTCTGTAAAACTGCTCTGAACGAAGCTCTAAAAACTAGCATGGGACATATCTGGGGGGTAAAGGAAGGCAGGTGCCATTTCAAAGCTGGATCTGATATATCTCTGAAAATGATTTTGTGGCTTACAGTGTTGAGGAGGGGGACTGACTGGCTTGAGAGGTCCCTTGGCATTCTGTGATGGACCCATACAGCACAACATGAAGATTCTGCTCTTGCTGTTTCTAAGCTAGTAGATTTATGCTCTGGAAATCCATTCCTCTTCCAGATCAACTGGTATCCCATCCTACTTCTTCCAGTGCCCCTAGGTGACTCATGACCTGCTGAAAATCCCCTGGCTGATCTCTTGTCAGCTGACATCTCGGGAAGCCACCCTGTGACACCGCCTGCCCAGCGTTACCCGCGCTCTCTCTGTGTCCACGCGATTGCTCCCATCTGTCAGGCGGATGTTGTGAACCTTGAGCGGGGGGGCACCCAGGGCTTCCAGGGCATCAGGATTGCTGTTCAGTTGCTCCAAAGCTTGCTGGTAATACTGGGTCCTGGCAAAACTTTCTAGGTGAGAGAAACAGGGTAGTGAGGAGACTGTTTGCTTAAAATGAAAACATAAGTTTAAAAAAAAAAGAAAAATACATTTTCTCCAGACTACCACACCCTCCCTGAAGTACAGTCCAAAACTCTTAATTAGGAGAAATTTGGCTAAAGGAGGAAACACACCCTTACATCAGAGAAGCAAATGTTATTCAGCTCATTTAAGTGAAGAGGGCTCTGAACATAGCCTGTTCCATTCTGATATACAGTTCAGCTTATGGCTGTGTCTCCCCACTTTTCATGCATTTGTAGGTTATCTAAAAGGAAGAAAAAAGGTAAAAAAAGGCACAAGGATGAATATCTGAAATGTTCTGATAGTAATTCAATTTTTATTTTTTGTCTATTGGAGGTACATAAAATACTTTAAAAATGGAGAATATCTTGCACACATTGAGACAGGAACAGCTGCTGCTGTGGAACTCTTGCTGTGGTCTTGGTATGGCTTTCCAAGAGGCAGCCATGAAGCTACAACTCTACTGACAGAATCCTTAGAAGGGAGGCATGAAGAAGCATCCCTTGAGTTACTGGTCAAGCAGCCACAACAGCACCGTAGATGGGTGCTGTGGTGTTGGCATGTCGAGGACACTTGTGGCAAACTGCTATTTATCAATGTCTGGTTGCTCTGTACAGCTGTGAAATGCTGTACTGTGATCGCCGGGGCACGGCAGAGCTGAGGAGTTGGAGACTTCCTGACCCTCCTTATGGAGACAGAGATTTGCTTATTAACAGTTTTAAGGCTGTCTTGCTGGGGTTTCTAGATCAGCGTAACTTCACTCTTTTGACATCAAAGAGTTAAGCTAAGTGTGCAGTTGTGTAAATCCTACCCTGGGAACTTTGCCCTCACCTTTCAAAGGGTTTAAAACAAGGTGTAAGGTTTTTTCTTGGTCTCTTGCCTGTCAGTATTAATCTTGGAGCATGAGGCAGAAGGATGCTGCCCCCTCTCCCTAATTAGAGGCATCCCCTGTGAGCAAGCAGCATCCAGTTGGCATAGAAACAGGTTTGCTAGGCTGTGACCTATGTTGGTCCTCCTGTGTCCCCCTGGCACATCCTAAGGAGCTCCAACCAAAGGGGTTGCAGCATGCCAGCCCTTTAGTACCTACAAATCATGGCAAACAGCCATCCAGACCACGTTAAAAGTATGTTGTGTTCATCCTGTACGTTGGAGGAGAAATGGATTCTAATTTCCTGGTGCTCTTTCTCAGCTGTTCCTTGTTAGCATCTCATGCATTAGACAATAAATGCCCAGCTAATCCATTTGTCCACACATCTTTTGGTAGGAGAGCTGAAAGCATGCTGGAGTTGGCTGAGCAGACTGCTTCCATGAGAAGGGTGTGGAGGTGATGAGAGTAAGTAGAAATAGGATTACGTGAGTATTTGTACAAGCTTGCACAGAGACCACGTGCATGCAAACTTCCCTTCAGCCTGAAGGAAGGAAAGTGAAGGGAAGCAAATCCTTTTCTACTGCTCCCACCACTGTGGAGGCCACTGGCTCCTCACAAGTCCAAGTATGGGCCAGTTCTGTGCACTGGCCAGGAGGAACTGGGATAGCCCCAGGCATGAGCCAAGGGAGGAAGGTTCTCAGTGTGGCTCCTGTGTCTGTTTAGAGGATGGAGAAGGACACACTTGGCTGCAGAAAGTGTTCTTTCAGCAGCCTGGCTGGCTTGCCACCAAGTTATCAGGCAGCTGCTCAGTGGCCACTGAAATTGCAAGGGGGCCAGAAGGAGCCATTGCAATGTGCCACTTGACTGCACAGCCAAGGGATGCGCGGAACCAGTCCTCAGGCTGGCTGTGTAGCACAGGGGGTGACTACGCCACGAGATTTCCAGATCACAGTGCTGAAGCTGAAAATTAAAAATGCTGCTGTCCTTGTTAAAGCCAGATTCAGTATTTTAAAGCGTAAGGATCATATTTCTGTCGTGTACTACAGAGCTTGGGGGCATGAGCTGCCTAAAATTAAAGTCTGCTTTCCAGCCTTGTCTGATTTGTTATTAATATGTGTAAAATGAAGGGGAGGTTTCAGAGCTTATCTGAGGGCTTGAGAAACAGGCTTGGCTACACTTTTTTCTGGCAACATTCTCTGGCATCAGGGTAGGTGAAAAGCAATAGCATTTGATAGCACCAACAAGAGAGAGGCACAGGGCCAAGATGCCTGTGGCACCCCCTGAGAGAGAGGTAAAGCCTATTTCTGCTCTGATGCTAAATATCTAAAAGCAGTTTTAGAAAAAATAAACGTCTATATTTTGGATTAATAATGTGGATTCTTGGCCAAAGACACATAGCAACTAGAGATGTCTATAAATATCACCTGTCTAGCTTTTCTCTTTGTCCCAGTCTTCTGAGTGCTGACTGCTGTTATCTGTACTTCATTCAGGAGAAACTCATGATTTCTTAGCACTTCACAGGTGTGCTGTGTTTAAGGGCCAGCACCACACAGAGATTTACAGATAAAACTGCTAGACTTTAACACCTTCTCACAGATGGTCCTCTTTTACTGCCCAGTTACAAAATCTCAGTTAAGAAATGAAACCTGCATTACTGCAGGTGAAGCTTTCACTTCACCATCACCCTCAGGAAACCCCCAAAAACCAGACTTTCTTCTGACCACAACAGCCTGCTCCCTATGCAATATCGGCCTCTGGAAATGCATGCAGCAGCACTTGGGAGAGCAAAAGGCCTGGGGATGAAAAAAGTGAAGCCAACAGATGCAGAACCCAGAGGCTCAGCCACACTCTCCTTAACTTCATCTGCTTTTCACAATTTGCATGCTGCTATTTTCCCCCACTACACAAAAGCCAGTGAAAGGGGCAGAGGAGAAATAAGGTTGCTAACAACACCAAGACTTACTTTGCATAAGATTATACATCACGATGCATCCCCCGCCACTGAACAGTCCCATGAAAACAGCCATTTGCTGCAATTTTCTTAGAGAAGCTGGCATTTTTCCTCCCTGAAAAGAGAAGACATTTGTTGTAAAAGAAGAAAGCCAAAGGGTTACTTCCCCCTCCTCCTCTTTCCTAAAAGCTCCTTCCAACCAGGCCTGAATGAAAGCGCAGTGCACAGGCATCGAGCTCTTGCTTGCTGGGGCCCCACCGTGCGCCCAGAAGGAAGAGTGGTGAGAACAGAGCATACTGGCAACCCAGCTGGGTTGAATGTGTTTATTCAACTTCTTTTAGTGATGCCACCACTTCACTAACTGCCGAGAAGAAAATGACCTCCCCGGTGTGGCTGGGGGCCAGTGCCGTGGCATTGTGGCAGGGGCTCCCAGTGCCCATGGGTTTGCTCGCACACTGCGATCATTCAGCTCTGGGGGCCACATTTTGCTCTCGAGTAAACTCCTCTAAAGTAAACACGCTCGCGGCAGGGATGGATCTGGCCTCGAGTGGTAAGGGACAGAGCCAAGCCAGCACTGTGCCAGCGAAGATAATGGAGCCAGGGTGTGTGTATTCTGTTGTGTCATTTTTTTTCCCAAGCTGTGGATAAACAGGAAGACTCCTGCAAGCTGTTTTTCTTCCTTCCTGTACCACCTCCCCCAGCCCAAACTTGCCCTTTTAATGAGTCACAATTTTGACATTTGAATGCATGACCCAGCAGAATAAGGAACACTTCTATAGTTTGGGTAAGAGGGGGACTGAAGAGCCTGAGCTAATGCTCCTGCCCACAGCAGGTTAGTAGGAGTCAAGCTGAGTTGTCAGTGGGGGTGTAGCACTTTGCTTCAGGCTGTGGCAGGATGGGACTTGAACAAGCATCTGAGTATTGGCTTATGCTCTCGATTCTCTTGGAGCTGGGACGGGAGGGGGGAATGGTCTTGACAGCAATTTTTTTAAAACAGCAAAAAGCTGTTTGTTTTCAATGGGTACATAGGCATATGAATAATTGGGGGGAGCTGTATGGGACTTCTAATCCCAAAGGCTTCACACACCAATACTTGTCATACGATGACGTGGCTTAAGTGGTACACTCAATGAGAGCTGATTAATAAACCAAGGCCCAAACCAGTTACAGAAATGTGACCAGGGCAAGGCCGTTTGACTCTTGATGTGGAAACTACCTCTAGGATCCCTCAGGTATGTGTTAGTCAGGTTTTGTTCAGCTGACAGCCACAGTTCAGCGAGGGTGGAGAGACCAGTGTCAGGACTTCTTCCCATCGTGGCCAAGCCAGGGTGACATGGGCAGCCTCCCTCTGCTCACCACTCTGCTGACACGCCCTTACACTGACACTTGCATGCTTTAAACCGAAGGAAACTCAAACTCCCCAGGGAAGTGGTCACAGCACCACACCTGTCTGAGTTCAAGAAGAGTCTTGGGCATCCAGTGTAATTCTAGAGGTATTCTGGGCAGGGACAGGAATCGGACTCTATGATCCTTGTGGGTCCCTTTCAACTCAGCACATTCTATGATTCTACAAAACTGTGAATGCAACTCAGGTATAAATTTCATCTCCTGCCCTGCTGGCACTAGGACTCAGTTGTAATGTATGCTATTCCCAGGTTAAATGCTTTCCTTGTTGATTAGTTTCTTTCATTTTTAAGAACCCTTAGTATTTAAGTTTACTATTTAAATTACTTCAGATTTGTGGATGGCTAGTAGTGATAATCACCCAGAGAGGCATGCGGATGTTATGCCTATTTTATGCCCCAAAATGCCTAAACTGAGCCATTAGTATAGTCAGCTATTATCTCTCTCTCTCCTTATCTGTTTCTCTGATGAGTTTTTTCGTCTCCACTTACCCTGGGGAACTGGGGCATGAGAAGTCACAGCAGAGGAAATGTGCAAGTATGATTTTACAGAGCAACAGTGGTAGTCATTTCACAAGGACAGTGAGAACTTTCTGCTTGCCTGTTTGTGTTTGCAACTTTCTTTAAATCCCTGTAAAATCGGATTAATAACCAAGTTTCTTATAAGATTCATCTGGCCAGGAGGAGGCTCTGACACCAACACCACATAACAGGGATGGGGAAAAAAAATTCATGATAAATCTGGAGGGAGGATCAGATATAACAGTTTGTGACCTGCAGCATTTGTTTTTGCCCCCTTCAAAGTTGCGGCCAGGCAAAATTTGCTTTCTGTGATTAAATTCAGGGTAATTGAATGCAAATATCTGGGTGTGGGGGGTGCTACTGGAAGTTTGCTGAGTAAGGGTGGGAAGACTGGGAGCTCTTACACTCACTTTTTGACTGAGGCTCAGCGGACTTGCCTAAACAGCGGAAATTAGAGGCTCTGCAACTCGCTGTCAGCGGGTTTGAGGTTTGTTAGGTCTCACAGTCTGCTCACACCCAAACCAGGGAGATAGATGGAAAGTAAGAAAAGCTGATTGCTGATCAGTCACGTGCTCACACACACTCTCATCACCACCTCCGCTCCAGTGTTGCAGTGTAGAGACGGTGCCATCTGGCAAGAGAGCTTGGCAGCTGAGCAGTGGTGATCCCATTAAGCACTGCTGCCCCGTGCAGCATGCCTGGCTGCTCTGCCGTGCTGCCCCTGCCCACAGCTGTCTTCTGTTGCTGCTCCTGCTGAGGCAGAGATGTGGAAAGCTAAGGTACACCCAAGTTGTGCACCAAGGTCCTCATTATAGCAACAGGTAGAACGTCTCCATCGCTCGTTTTCAGGCACAGTTGGAAGTCCATGGGTTGGACCACCCCTGTCTAGCCCTTGATGCTCTGGTCCCACTTGTTTCTCAGCTGTTTTCCCAAGCCAGTCCTATGACAGCACACTGTGGGAAAAGGTTCAGAGCTACACATTTTAACAAGCCTCTCAAGACTGCAAAGCTTCTCATCGATCCCACAATTCCTTGCCAGCCTCCAAAACCAAGGACAGAAGTGTCCTTGGAGCTCAGAGCATTACCCACAGAGGGGCTGCTGCTTCCCTTCTCTGACATTCTGGTCCCTTGTGAAATGGATGCCTGAATATTGCAGCCTTGAGCATCTTTTGGCACACAGCTGCTGCTGACTTCTGAATGGTGACAGCTTGTGGAAGATCAAAATGTAGTAAGGATCTGTTTCCACAAGGACCTCTCAGCAGGATTTCTGTCCTATGGCCAACTGTGTCTGCTGCTCCATCAGCAGCTCTGCTGAAGTGCCATGGGGGTGGCTCACTAAGGAAGAGAAGCAGAGGTGTGTCTCCTGTCCTGAGCCTTTCTGAACATGACTTACAGCTTGCAAACTGCAAAGGCTCTCACAGGGAAGGACCAAACCCCCTCCACTTCATTTGCCACAAAGTGAGGAACTATAAGTATTTGAGAGAATTTTATAGATTCAATATGCAATTGCCTCCTAAGGAGGAAGTTCATGCTGCTATCTGTGGCAATCTCCCCCGAGAACCTGTTATACCACTAAAAGAGTATGCAAGCCAACTGGTGGAAAAACAGACTTTTTCACAGCCAGTAATTAAAAAAACACAGTTTCCAAGCTACGCTGTTCTGCAAAGACACCTTTTCCTCCATGTTATTTGCAATGGTAAGAAAGATTAAGTGGAGATTAGCATGCACAAAACCACTGAACCTACAGCTACCAAAAGAAGAGACCTTAAATCATTACAAGTAGTGTTCTCAAAAAATAACTATTAAAGAGCAGAACACACTAATAATAGTGACTTTCTCTTTGTGCCTTGAAAATAGCAGGATATTGAGGAGAAGGCTTGACTTTGAAGCTAAGTGGGACTCAGGCTGTTAACAAGATTTAACAAACTCCCAGGGTCACATGTGAAATGGTGGGTTACTGCAACAGTAAAAGCTGTTTTTAATTAGACTTCGTTTTCTCCACAGAGGATCTTCTAAAAATAGGCTGGCTTAAGAGAGTCTCCCTTGTTTTGGTAAATTTGGGTTTTCTGTTTGGTCTCTGAAAATTGTGTGGCAGACGTTGGTCTCGGGCACCTCTACCAAAGGCAGGTAGAGGAGAAGAAGGGCATTTTCACCAAGCACAAACACTTATTTTATTTTCCCTGGAACTGAGCAAGGGAGCTGGGGCTGCAGGTTCTACGGGGAAGGCATTTCCTCCTCCTTCTCCTTGTCCCTCTCCTCCTCCTGGTGCTACCAAACTCCACCAGCATCTCCAGCCTCTGGGTGCTACCACAGACCAAACAGCAAACAATAATACTGCTCTGAAACAAGAGAGAAGCAACTTGATCCATGCAAACTCAGTGTGATCACTGCTGCCTATCTCGATCTGGGCCACTGCCTACCCACTTGGCTGGGACCATATAGTGCCAGGCCACCAATGCAAGCAGCTGGGAGCCTTTGAACCACTTTGAACCACTGTAGTCTTGAGGTGTTGGAGTGACACACTAAATAGGTGCAGCAAAAGACTACTATTAAATTAAATTATAATTTATTAATAGACCTGAACACAGACCTGACCATCTAACTTCAAGGCTGGAATTGTTGCTGACCCTTTTGCAGTGGAACTCTCCCTTGGGCTGGTGGGTTTTTAACTGGCCCTAAGCACAGCTTTTCAGCAAACCACCCAGGAAGTCACAGGAGATGAGGGGAATGTCAGGCAAACCACATACGAGCACTCACTTGTATTTCACATTCTTGCTTTCTTGCCCATCCATTGATCTTCTAAGATCCATAAGGCAGGCATCTGGGTGTAAGCCAATTTCTATACTAGTAACATGCCAAGACAACATTTTAGAGACATCTTCTTGACACTCACTGTCTACATCATTAGTACTCTCACCAAAAACAGGACAGCACAGTAGAAGTGTTCTGACAGGATTTCAGCATATGATTTCCCCCTTTTTTTCACAGAAATAGCCTCAATGTATTATTTACTTCATTTATGAGACGTAACAGCACAAATTTTGCCCCCTGCCAGCATGTTCAGAAATATCAAAAACTTTGCATTTATAGAGTGCCTTCACCAAGACCTCAGTCAAATTCAGCTTAATTCACATTGAAACCAGAAGTAGGATTAATACATTTTTTCTTTTTTTTTTCCCCTCAGTTGTTCTTCAGATGCACTGAAAACACATATTTTGGCATTTAGGGAGGTAAAGGACCTTTCTAGACAGCCTTGAAATAGTCCCTTCCAGGATCTCCTTGTGGATCAGTTCCTAGATATGTGTACCTGGCCCTGGTGAGAACGCTTTAAGGGGCCCACTCTATACATGAGAAGGACTGCTGGCGAGAAAGCCAAGAAACAGTGTAAAGTTTATTTTCTGCCTTTGCTACTAGCTAATTGACGCGGAAAGGGAAAGCAGTCAATAAAGTAATTAAAGACGCTTAACAGCCACCTCACTCTTGTATCACTTCTCCTGCAGCACACGCTACAAAGCAGTTGGCCTTCTCAGCACAAAGCTTGCACGGTGCCTTCAGATACCATAGTTTCATTTCATTTTTCTCCTCTCTTGGGCACTCATATTTTCATGTTTCTGTTCTATTTACAGAATAGAATTTCTGTTCTACTGTAACAGACAACTTCCCTTTGTGCTCTTAAGCTGCACTGTCTCATCCGGTGGGCTCACCTGCACTGCATTTCTCTTCCTCCTGCCCGCCCACCTTCACCCCTCTATGTGCCCACTTCCCAGCCACCACCGTGGTGCTGAGCAGACAGAAGCAGTGGGGCCACCATTCCTACTGTCCAAGGAGTCCTGTTGTCTCCTGCTGTCCCTCCATTTACCCCTCTGTGAAGAGAGCCTGGCTTCCTAACTGCAGGTAACAAAGGCAGGTGCCAAAATCCTTTACTGGTTTTCTTTAAGTTGGAAAGATGCTACAGCCTAGTTTGTTCAGTCTCTTTGAAGGCCAGGCCCATGTGCCAGGAATTCAACAGCCTGCTCCAGATCACTCTCCAACACAAGTCAGGCTGCCTGTACTTTGTACTGAAATACAAAGGATATATCGCAGAAACAAGGGCGTACTATTAGAGAACCAGGATAATTATACCTACAGTGTGACCCATTTTTGCTGCTACTGGAGGATGGCATTATAGGTTAATGCCTAATAATCTGTCATTAACATCCCTAATTTTATGTTTCTGTAATTGGACACCATAGAGGGGGGAAGAAGGTGTGAATATTTGCCTTTTGCATTTTAGAGGTGAATTGCAAAGGATTTAAGAGTAAGAATTCGTAAGTAGGGTAAATGAAAAAGTTGTATCCAAGGTGCAAGAAGAAAAGATCAGCGGTGTTTATGGGTTTAACAGTGAGTGGTTTACCTGAGAAAGCTGTGGGACAGCTTCTTGGCTTCCTTGCTGCTGGGAGTGAGGTCATGAGTGCTGCAGTCCAAGTTTCAAAAGAATTGCTCTACGTTGTCCCTGCACCTCCCTGCAGCCTGCATCCATTCCAAATGGGCACGTTAAAACAAAAGAATCATACAAAAAAAATGAGTTGTTTGACTGTCTCGTGCTGTCATGATGAGAGGGAACAGCACTCTGTGCTTAGCAGAAAGGGACTGTCAAGCCAGTGAGGCTTTCATAGTGTGAAATGTGTTTCCTGTATATAACTTCCTAGAATAGGTTCACTGAATCTGCAAGGTAAGGGAGCAGGGAAGAGTACAAAACCATTTCTCATGGAAAGATCAAAGAGTTTGCAATTCTTTCTATGCAGTGGTAACTACTTATCTTTCTTGGCAGTTTGTGGCCATTTATCTATGTCCAACACAATCATTATGTTGAAGACACTGACAAAATCTCAAAGCCAAAACCAATGACCAATCTAGGTTTAAGTCACCTTACTAAATCCTGCATGTGGGAAAAAATCAAAAACCACCAGGAATCTGTGATAACCTTACTGGCTAACAGGTTACATTTTACCTTGTAAAAAGAAAAGAAAATGGTCTCAGAAGTTCACAGAAGTACTGCAGATGTCATTGGGCTAGGAACTCCACATGGCTATGTTAAAACTTAGTACTGACCTGGAAGCTTACAGTCTCTAACTCCAATCCTAGTAAGGCTTATGCTTGTCTGTAGTCTTACTAACTTCAGTAATATCATCCAGATGCATGCATTAAACAGGCATGCAGTAGACAGTGACCTAGAGGAACTGATTGCCAGGGAAGCTAGTCACAGGGAAAAATGTTTAAAGCAGGAACATAGTGTAAATCATATGATGCTTGCTCCCTTGTCTGCTTCCGGAAATGAGAGGGTAAAAGATGTGGTCTGCTCTGCTGTGATCACCACAGAGCCTGATTTACAAAGCTTTTAAAAATATCAGTGGAGCTGGGAAGGTTTCCAGTCCTGTGCCCAAAACACCTTGCTGATCTAATGCTTTTTATTATATGGCATTACAGCAGTACATACTTTTGTCACTTCACAAACACCCTGCCCTTGTTCCTACTTCTTACTTCTTACTGAAAACCAAAACTTAAAAAAATTACCCTGATTCCCCCCCAGATCCTCAGATGGGGTAAGTTTATTTCAAGTGCCCATCTTTATACCCTCCCAGAAAGGCCTCTCCTTCAGAAAAGAAGGACCCTACCCTTCTAAAAGTCAAGTCCCTTTTAAAATATATCAGATCAACACTTACAGCCCAAGGCTTTAAAGAAAACTAATTACTTTCAAACATCTTGGACATCTGGATCAGTTCCCGAAGTCGGTCCTTGCCCATGAGCAGAACTGGTTCAGTAACAGCTAAATCTGTTAACACAAATTAGGATCTGGGGAAAAGCTAACCTCAAAGATTCGCGACCTTTTAATACGCATTGAGGACCAAAAAAAGCACAAGACCAACAGGGATTCTGACCTAGAAACATTCCATTATCAGAAAGACAAAAAAGGGAAAAAATAATTATGATGGGAACCATCAAAAAGAAAAAAAAGAAAAGAAGTTCCCATAGTTGAGAGTTTCTGTTCAGACACATCCAGCTTGTTAACTTGTGCACAGAGCTGTGCAAGATGGAGAGTGCAAAAGGGCAAAGGAAGTGATGGAACCTGCCACACTGCACGTGCAGCATCTGGAGTCAGACTTTTGACTTCATCTGGGGAGTAGCTACCGATTTATTCATCCACCCTTGGAAAAAGGAAAAGATATACTGGATGCTCACAAGACAGTTGGACATGAATCAGATTGCCTTCCAAAAATGAGTCAGGACAAGAGGAATTTCAGAGAACAGCTGACTGCAATCCGTATTTTCCTCCTCAGAATATGTGCGGGAAAGATTTTAAGGAATAAATCTCTCTCTGTTTAATAATTTGAATGTGATTCACTAAATCTTTAGTCCTTCAATAGCTCCTGTTAGGGAAGGCAGGGAGTATTTTTTTTCATTTTGCAGAGCTGTGGCAGAAAAACACAGAACAACTTCACAGGAAGCTGGTGCCAGGTCAGGCACTTGATTCCCGGAGACCTGGGCTGTGGCCTGTTCCCTGCCCACTCCCTCTCTTAGGCAAAAACATGGCAGACTAAAAATATTCAGCACAACTCCAGAGCTGTTTCCTACAGCAAACCTACCTGTAGAGATAGGGGGACAAGCTTTCCCTGTGGAGCTACAGCACGGGGCTTTGTCCAGCAAGGAGGTGTGACAGTCCAAGAGATGGACAAAAGCACAGACCACACCTTTATGTACTGTTGATGGGTGATATTTTTCAAAATGTTGTTTGCCTTGTGTGTGCTCAACAGATGATACCTTTACAGGATCGCTGTCTTCTAAAAGATCTTCGAAAATTCAGCATCTGCTTTATGGCATTTTCAAGACACATCCTCACTAGTAGCTTTCAGACAGGGCTGCTAACAACATACACTATTTCCTCAGAAAACAGTAATCTTCAAATACTGTTTTGTGGGGTTTGTTGATGAAATGCTAGATTACCAAGGGTTCAACACAATGAAATTTGACAAATGTGGCAAATGTGAGACACATAGGTGGGCTGTGATCCATTTCCGTTTGTTTATGTTTTGTTTTCCCATCACATGCTACTCAGCTCTGTGGTGGTGAGAATTAGGAAGAATGATGGATACCATCACTTTCACACAATGTTACTCCTAGGGACCTCTGCTCACATAGAAAAAGCCCCTGCTTAGTGTTACATCCAACCTATCCGTGACTTTTGCAGTTCAGATGATACCAGCACAAACAAAGCAGAGGACAGTGCTTCCAGGTTTCACAAGCAGCTCAGGGACTGACTCACTGTATCACTGTGGCTAAAACTATAAACTTCAGGTGTCTCAATTCACACATGCAAAAATAAGTGACTTAACACTTCCTGGTTCCTACTTTGCTGAAAGATATCAATATTTAATGGCTGCAAAGTGCTCTGACAGCCTAATATGTCATTTTACTTAGGCATGCAATTGCCCATGTGCAGTACACACATGTTAAGAACACGACAATGTGTTCCAGACAAAAAAAATATTTTGCAGTCTGGCATAGGGCATGTTGTAGGACCAGCAGAATAATTATAGCAGCTGCAGTTGGCATTTATTAGAAAATTAAAGAAGGTGTTAACAGGTCATTAATAATCTGTGACTACCTGCCTTAATAGTATTCTTCAGTCAACAGGCATGAAGGTGAGGGGGTGGAGGAAACAGTCACACCTTCTTCTAAGCCACTGTAGAAGACCGATACCCTCATTTTTCATCACTTTGTAATCTGCTTGTTTACTTCCCTCCTGGTCTCTCTTCCCACTGGCTCTTCTCTTGCTGCTGACTCTCACACCAAAGGACTGCAAGGCTCATGGCCAGGGAAGCCACCTGCAACAGCCAGTCCCAGGGGAAAGCCAGCCCTCTCTGCAGTGCTCCTGGTAGCTGTCTCCCTGCTGTTCAGAGCTGCCTGTAAACACCTCTCCTGAGTGTGTGCTCCTACTTTTAAATACTATTTTGTATGTAAGGTATCCCTGTCCATTTACAGCATACTAGGATTTGTTCTCTTGTGTCTTGGTCCTTGCCTCCCTTGTGTACGCAGATGGCTGGAGGAGGAGGGAAAAGCAACTCGTTTCCCCACTTCTTCAGACAAACACACGCTCTCCAGAGCAGACAGATGCCTTAAAGTCAGATCCAGGGCATCAATTCATCTTTTGGGTTCATCTGTAGAGTACAAAGCATTTGCTGGCTCTGGTCTAATGCTTTTTGACATTGTCAGGCCCCCTTCAGTGAACTACTGCCTTGTAACCAACTTGACAGCAAGTATTGTTCTACATTTATTAATACTGTACATGTTATCTTCAAACTGACAGGTTCCAAGGCCAGGCATCAGCTGTGCTCAGCTCTGACTTAAAAAAAAAAATGCAGACAATAGCACAGACCTCCTGCTGCTAGTAAGTAAATAAATAAATAAAAACATGCCTTCACCATGCTGCTGCCACATGGTTTTATCCTCTCAACCTCAATTTTGCAGTAATTTTTAATTTTACTTGAGGTCTTAAAATCTGAAGAACCAGCTTCCCTGCACCCTCCTCTTTTTGGCTTTTTTCAGGAAAGGGTTTTTGTGGAGTTTTTTCCCTGAGTCTTCCTTCAATTATTTCTTGCTCTCTCATTTGAATGCAAATCTATATTGCAGAAACTTGAATCTACATAAAAGTTAATTACCTCCAGGAACTGTTTTTCCTCTCCTCTCCTTTCTATATAATTTTTACTAAAGCCACTATAAAATTCTATTATTTTGAAAATGTTCAGTTTAATGGATTATGTTTACGTAGTCAATAAGCTGATGATGCCCATGACAGGACCAGAAGTGTTTGGTTAGCAGCAGGGAGGAAAAAAAGTCAATAACTCCAAGCATTTGGCAGCTTTGTGGGCAGGAAATAATTTGTATTCTCTGGTTTAAATCAATGACCTTCTTTTCTTTGCTGTTCCAACAGGAAATTATAAACTCAGTGAACACTATTTGCATAGTGCCTTCTGCAATACACTTGTATAGGCCTGGGCAGAACAGTATGTTAACCCAGCAGTGCTCCTCTGAGGTCCCTGTTAAAGAAACCCAGGCACTTCAGCACAGAGCTTTTCAGCAGGCACTCGTATTTATTAGAAGCAGAAATAGTCTGGAAAAGATGTGAAAAGAGCTCCTTCTCCACTTCCAACAGCACCACTGCATTTGATAACAGGATTGTTTACTGCAGAGTATGAAAAAATGCCTTCTTTGTAACTTGGCAAGATGTATTTTCAGACAGAAATTTGCTACTTCTACATTTAAGCTGCATTTGCACTTCTGTATCTTGCTTGTCAGGGTTACCTTAATGTGCCAGGCATGGTTTGAAAGTGCTGCATTTTTGCTTGAACTCAGAATTACAAAGTTCATGTTTTTGAAAGTTTCAGCCTCCTCAGTGCTGTCCTTTTGCGACATTCACTTAAGGGAGAAAAAGAAATAGCTGCCTTGTCTTGCCATGCTCATGGGAAGCTGTACCAGGAAATACATGACCCAAGAAAAGAATCCAGTGTTAAACCTGGCACTGAACTTGCCTTTTAACTTCTTCAGCTGCCCTATACTGCATGAAGTCCAGTTCAGATACATTTAACATGCAGGAGAGCTGGCATTCAAGAAGACAAGCTAGTCACAGGAGACGGAGGAGCTGTGTGACCCTTTCTACTATGTTTCTTCCAGTGTGAACACAGTACAGCCCCAAAGTCTGGGATTCTTGTCTACGGCCAGAGCTAAGTGTGGCAGCACTGGCAACTGACACACTCCTTGATGTGCTTAGCTTCATCCTGTGCAGGAGAATGATACGGTAAATCAGTCTGGAAAACATGATTACAGTCCCAGACACTATCAAGGTCTCAGTTGTCTGCACTGAAATTAAACATCATAAAATTCAGGCATCCAGATTTCTTTGCGTTGCTTTTGTACATGACAAGTCCTTTCACAGTAGTTCTCAGCATTCCTCCTGTCCTCCCAAAGCCACCGGCACAAAGCTGTAGTCATCAGGTGACACTCGATGTATATTTATTAGTTACATCCCAGTTCCCTCTCTGAAACAAAAAGGATGGGAATGTTTCTCAGAGTGACTGAAGTGGAAGTAATACATAATTCTTGCTCTCCTGCTTTGTTTCTATTAATTTTCCAGATGTAAAATTGCCTATCCTGACCCTACAAGCATTCCACTCCTTCCCTCTGCAAACTCTACATGTTTACTGGGGTCTCTTCCAGAGCTCCTGGGTGCTGGAGCACCCTTTGCATTTCTGAACTTTGCTGCTCCTGATTGAAGGGAGCCAACCAAGAAAATGAGCTGCCTCCCTTTTTCACGAACAAGAGGCCAAAGCAGCATCATAGTATCACAGAAGGGCTGGGGTCAGAAGGGGTCTCTGGAGGTCACTTTGTCCAGTATCCCTGCTCAAATATGGTTGCCTACAAATGATTGTGTAGGATGTCCAGACAGCTTTTGAGTATCTCCAAGGATGGAAACTCCACAACCTCTCTGGGCAACCTGTGCCAGCTCTTTGTCAACCTCATAGAGAAAAAATGTTTCCTGATGTTCAGACTGCATCTCCTGTGTTTCAGCTTGTGCCCATCACCTCTGGGCCCATCCCTGGGCACTGCTGGACAGAGCCTGGCTCTGTTTTCTTCACACTCTCCTTTCATGTATTTACATACACTGATGAGATCCTGCTTGCACCTCCTCTACTCTGAATACTTCAGTAAGCAGAGGGATAAATCAATGGATGAATTGCATAGGTATTGCTCAATTCACTTTCTTCTACTGAGATGGTCAAAAGCAAATGTTCCTTTCTTTCCCTCTTGTTTTCCTGCTTTCCTTTCTCCCTCACGCATACATCTTCTAAATGTCATGCTGTCACCTTTTTCCAATGAATACCATGTACCTGGAATCTTTTATATCACAACAAGAAATGTTTAATCTGGAAAGGCGTGCAAATAGAACAGCTCATGTGAGAAATATGAACTGGTTTGGTTAGTTTTAGGCTTTGGACTGATTTATGACTGATTTATGCTTCCATGTGAATAAAACATAATCAGAAACTGTGGAGTGATACTGCTGTATATACAAAGAGGAGAGCTGCTCCTGTTACTCATGGGAATGTATAGGCCATAATATAATTTTTAGAGGTTGTGAAAGGTGTGCTAAGTGACTAATTCATTTCACTAGTATCTGACAAGACACTTTCATAATGGCAAAAATTATCTTCCTAGATAATTTGGTTTTTAACAACTTATCATAGTTGTTATTCTCCTAAGGGTGCATATTTTCCACTATGCAAAAAACTGGCATGGCATAAAAATGCTGATAGACTAAAAACCTGCATTTAGCTTCAAAACAGAAGTTTGTGGGTTGTTGGTTTTTTAATATGTATAAGCCATGGTCTTTGAGATTTTTGCTCAGAAGATAACCATGTGTTTCATGTGGCCTCTGTTTACAAAAAAGAAAACATATTCTCTGGGGAAAATAAACTAGATCACTGCAGGAAAAGGAGGTTTGATGTTGCAATGTTCAAGATGGAAATTCAGCTCCAGAACCCTGTACTGAATTTAGGACACGGATTTTCCAATTGTCTCTGGTTTTGCATTGCACTTAAACATACTGCTGTATTCATACTGAATTGAATGGGATTTGCTGTAGAAGTAAAAAGCAAGATTTTTCTCTCTTTGGAGTTTCAAACCAGATAATGACTTTGCTGACTTTGGTAGAACAGTGTTTGATTTATACCACTATAATCAGGGGCAAACTCAGATTAGAAATGTATCTCAAAGTGAAAGTGTTCAGATGCATATTTAATCTTTGTTAAATGAAGCATTTGCAATAAAATGCACTATTCACTGGTCTTACTGTTCTTTTGGTAAAGGCATCGTAAAACTGTTTGTGGCAGGTTTTTTTTAATCTTAATAAATTTAGTCATGAGGACCCACAGTATCCAAAATGTTACTCTCCTCTTGTGATGCCTCTTCAGCGTAAATCCAGTCCCAGCTCCAAAATGGCAGAATTGGCTGACAGAGATAAAATTTACCAGTTTGGCTCCTCTGCCCAAGTCTGGCACAGATAAGGAGCAATACTTCTTTGCTGTCCTGGATATTTGGATCCATTAGACACACCCTCAAGTGTCTTATTTGTTCTTTTCCATTTGTATTGGCCATTCCTTTCTAACAGGCCATTCTCCTCCACCCAAGACAAGCAGCTAGAGAAGCAAATGATTGAAAAGGCTTGGAAGCTCCTATAAGCATGGGATTTTCCCCTGGGCATGTTTTGTCTGGGCTGTTTTATGATGCAGAAGTCTTACTGGAAGAAAGAACTGGCCCTACAAGGTCTGAATACTTTGCTGAGAGATGAATACTAGTTAGCATACCTAATATTCAGTACTGGTGGGGAAAGTGAGAAGAAATCAGCCAGTCATTCTGAGCTTATATAACAGGCTGCACTCCTCAGACTGTGGGGTTTTTTTCCAAAATCTGCTTGTTAACTATGATGCAGTATGTGCCATTTGTGCTTTAGGGGACTAAGAGTCTAAGCTTGTTTATTGGTGAAAGCAACAACTTTCTCATTAAACGTTAATGGCAATGTTTT
This sequence comes from Platysteira castanea, assembly GCA_013397175.1. Lineage (NCBI taxonomy): Eukaryota > Metazoa > Chordata > Aves > Passeriformes > Platysteira > Platysteira castanea. Next base: position 1,629,559 of record VYXC01001044.1, read on the forward strand.
GATTAGTCCCAGGGCTCTGGTAGGGAGTTAAGTCCTTCCTTCAATAACCAGCAGTTATAGATGCAGCAAGTGGTAATAACCTCATAGGAAGCAAAGTAGGCAGGCATACATTCCATCACCCAGAAAATGGATCTCATGTAGCTTTTTGAGGGACTGTTCACACTTTAAACCAAAAAAGTGTTTAATTTTTAATATGGAGATTTGAGCTGTTTGCAGCACCCAAATCTGCAGTCCCATCATGCTGTTTCCCATTTCTCTCAGACCTGATGTTTAATGTGCTCCCTGCTATACAGTTTAAAGCTTAAAATCTCATCTGGTTGAGGAGTGGAGAGGTGAAGAAATTCAAACAGGAGCAGCAACCATTCTCATACTTTTAGCAACTGTGCTCAAATGTAAAAAAAAATAAACATAAGAAATTATGAGAATTTAAATAGCTTCGTATCTGACATGAGCTTTTCAAGCCATAAATTGGTTTTTTATAGGGAAACAAGAGTATGCATGTGGGTTATGTGGGAATGGAAAAGGGCTTTATATGCGAGTGCGACATGAGACTTTTATCAAATGTTGGCCTAAAGGCTAACTGGAGACTGGATTTCATCTCTATGCCAAATGAGAGCAGCCAGCTGCTCTGCTCCTCCTACCCTATCACTGCTGCCATCAAGTCTTAGCCGGGGGAAATTTTCTGTTAAATGGAGCCCAGCAAATAACATGGAAAACCCAAATTGAGGCTTTTGAATGGTTTATCTTTAGGGACACAGTAACCTTAAGAGATACCTTAGGGATACTGTATTCCAGATGAAGGGACGGGTTTGGAAGGTTTTTTTTCTGAAAGGTTACTTTTGAAAGGTCTCTTGAAGTATACAGTAACCTTTCTGGAGACTGTATCTTTAGAAATAGCGAGTTGTTACTTTGATCGGTAACAAGTCTGATCCCTGGGTTTTTTACTCCAGTAAAAAAAAACGTAGCCTGCCACTTATTTTCTTAAGTAGCCAGTCAGTTTAGATTTCTGCTGCACTTGGCATTTTAGGAAGCAAATTGAAGCTGCACAAAGAAATCTTGAACCTTCGTCATGGCCAAGAAGCATGTCTGTGTTTTGCAGTGGGCAGGGTTTTTCCAGTGGATCTACTGCAATTTTCCAGCCTCAGCACTGCTATAACTTAGGAAGCTCTTGAAACGCAGCCCAACTTCAGCACAGCACTAGGGTGTACTAACAAGACACCATTTACTGTAGTTTTAGCACAACAGGGAGAGATCTGGCAATATTAGTGTCCTCTACACAGCACTGTGCTCTAGTGATTTTTCCCCGGGCTTCATTTCAAACAGTTGTATGATAGGCTGATAACTATATTTTAAACTCAGCCACGCTTGATGCAGGCTTGACTTACCTTATGTGAATGGAAGGTCAGTAGCTATGGCTTGATTTTCAGGCAGTTGAAGAAGCAGGGAGTGTTACTCGTCCTGTAAAGTACTCAGCATTAACAACAGGTTTTCTCGTGCCACTCCTCTAAAACTGTGGTTCAAGATTGCTTTCACTCAGCCCTAAACTGGCTAAAAAGCCCTCCTGACAGCTCTTATCCAGACTCCACCTAAAACAAAAGAGAAAATGCAGGAGTGGGTATGTATCAGAGACAGGGGAAGAATATTCAAACATTCCTAAGGATTCAACATGGTCACTCAACTTCCCATTCCAAGACATCTAGCACTGTCAGTCCTATTGCCTTAGTTTTCCTTATAACCAATTTATAGTAAAGAGAGAAGTTAGTACATGATATTTTGGCATGACAGCAGTGCCATCAAAAACTTTAAGGATCTCCTGCAGCCTTCTCCAGCCTTATTTCTAAAAGCCTTATGGAAATAACCACACTCTCTTTTGCATGAAACCATGCCTGCTGGCTGCCTGAGCAGTGCTAACAGTATTTGTAAAAAGGACGTAACAGACCGTGTATGTCAGCCCTATAACTATATATAATTTTCATAATAGACATTCCTCCTATACAGTTCTTCCTCTGTTTGTAGTGATGAGTAAGTCCACAATAGTCCAGGAGCTGGGACTTCTCATCTGGCAGTTTATCTGACTTTTATGAACTAACCTACCTGAAAATGGCACTTCTAATGGCACTTTGCATGTATCAGTCTCTGCACATGCAGTATTTTGCTCTATAATTACCAGGAGGAGCAAAATAGAAGAACCAGTGATTTTTAAGACAAAACATTTCAGTCTGCAAGCAAGACCTCTAAATTTGTAAGCTGTGTGAGAAGTGGAATAAGAACACCTGATATGCTCCAGACCTGAGCCTTTTGGAGTCTCCAAGGCTGACAGAGAGCATAGTTCCCTGCAGCCTTTCCCCTGAAGAGAAGATCCAGACATTCTCCAGTATTCAGCCACATGCTGCCGCAAAATTCTACTGTTTTCATTATCTCAAAGACCCTGTGTGTCTTTGTCAGGTCTGTTATAACAGAGAGGTAGGTTCCCAAATTTTATATATACAGATGTAGAGACACGCAGAACACACGTGTTGAGAACAGTCATTTATGCAGGAAACCAGGCTGAAATACGAACAAGTCAGTCAATAAAAAGCTGGGCAATTCTCAAGACAGCTGTTAAAAAGCTTGATAAACATCGGCAAAAGTCCATGAATGGGACTGTGCACTTGCTACAGAACTGTATACCATGGCATCCCAACAGCAGCCTCTTGAGTACTGCCAGCCTGCAGGAGTTAATCTTACAGTATCCCAAGAACAGCCTCGACAGAAATGAGTTTCATTCAGCGGTCACTCAGCCTTAATTAAAAGGACACTTTTCAATTAAACGTCAATGACATCTTCTGAAAAGAAGTTTTACACCTACTATATTTCTTTCAGACAAAACAGTCTGCTCAGCTGTATTCCCAGCCGTACATTTCGTTTCTCCCAGCTTGCTGGCATCCACAGCTATTTAGAAAGAAACTTAGTTATGTCAACTGCTAGGATTTTCTACAGTACATATTACATCACCTTTCCTGAGAAACTTGCCCGAGCAGATCCCTTTTCTTACTTTCTTGTTTCATAATGTCCTTCACATTCCTCTTTCAATATTTGTTGTTCTCTCTGTGGAAGCTCAGTTGCTGACATTTTGAGGAAAGGTTACATAGCAAAAGGGTCACTAATAGAGTTTTTTTCTCCCTATCCCATACTCCTGGAGAGAAACTCTCTGTGTGTGCCACCTTTAGAGGAAGGTTTAGAGAAAGATTTTCCTTAAGAAAAACCTACAGCATTCACTGCCAGTTTCAGAACAAGAAAATAAATTTGGACCATAAATTACCTTGGCCATTTCAATTCTAAAGGTGAAGAAGGAGGAGAAAGAGCAAGAGACAAAACAAAACAAGGACACAAAATTATGCTGTGGTGCAAGTAAAGAGCCAGATCCAAAAATTTTGTCCCCATCCCTGATACTTGGGTGACTGTGCCTCTGACCAATTTGCTCTTGTGCCTCTGCTTACTTCTTGTTGAGTTTTGGTCCTTATGAAACAGCCTTGGAAAACAATAGTCCTAGATCTTTCAAAATGCCCTCTACATAGAAATGTACCAATTGAAGTGTGGTCCAGAGACACCTGAAGGTGTTAGGAACCTGCTCAATTCAGGTCCAAAGCCTTCAAAGTAGGCAAGGTAAGAATGAAGAATGTTAAGTCTGGGGACAAGATTTGGAATAAGCTGTGAATGATGCATCGGAAAAAAAAAAGATAGACATTTCCAGTCTTAGATGTATAAACTCAGGTGGCTTAATGCACATGCTCACTAGTGGGAACACATGCACACACACGTGTGAGCTGGCTGCTTGCTGTTTATCAATACAATTCAAAGTACAGTCCTTCCTTGCAGCATGGGATGTGTGCAGTGGACATGTACAGCCTGCTGCAGGGCTTCAGCTCAAAAACACGGCAAGAATGCTTTATTTTGGCTACTGCTAAGTGGCTGAACATGAAGTTGAGCGATATCTTTTATTCAAATGCAGCTCTTTCTTCTAAAAACAGTGGCTCCCACATGACCTTCTTGAATAGCTTGAGTTTTTCTATACAAACAATGGAGAAGGAAATCTAATTTCCAGTCTAGGAAAGGAAACATAGCTAAGTGAACACTGTTAGCAAGGGCAAGCATATTATCTCTGTCTGTTTGAGAACTCATTGAGTTGGATGCAATTTTTTCATTAGCTGCAGTAGTCTTTATTACATTCCTTTTGAATGATCTGTTTAGGATTAAACATTTCTTGAAAGACACACTGCTTTTAATACCAAAGCATTTTCCATTCCATTTGCTTCATTTTAGCAAAATGCTGAATGATCTGAATGATCTGTGTCATGTTTAACATGAAGTGTAACTGAAGTACCCTGCATCCTGCAGAAGTGCTTTCTGGACTTGCGTTTTTTAAGAGATCTCTAAAAAATCACCATTAAAAACACACAAGAAAACTATTTTGAGCTAGCAGGCATAAATTTAGTACAAATACGTCCTCATCTTTACTGGAAAACCTTTAAAGAGGTCATAAAAACAAACAAACAAAACAATTCAAAACCACTGTGCTTCAACAGCAAAATCATCTAAAATTAGCTTAATCCTTTTAGGATCAGGAGTCTGGAGAGATAAATAAAGCAATGGATAATAAAATAGCCAAGCGTTGTATCCAGTTAATGTATCAGCATGCTGATGATAGTATATAAACAATGCTAAAAGAACAGGAAAATTATTAAAGCAGAAGACAATACTTCATTTACTGTTCTGCTGGAATTACTGCTTAGGAAGTCACTAATACACATTCATAATGAATACTAGAAGTGAGCACAGGCAGAAACTTGCCTGTTACCCAAATGAGTATGACTAGTGCTGAATGAGTCTCTTACTAATCTTTCTTAGAGCCTGAGCTTCACTTCCAGAACGGCAAGATTATTTGGGAGGTCCCATTTTTCCGCTTAAATGCAGAATCAGACACATGGAGTTCTTCCAAGAGCTCTCTGGGTTTTGATTTCTTCTGAGAAAAAAGAATATCAAAGAATAACAACACTCAAAGCACCTGCTTCAAACTTGGTTAGCCAACCTCGCAGTTGTATGTTGGATTGGGAATTTTATTCTCTTTTCTGGAAGAAAGAAAAGAAGAGGGGGAAAAAAAAAAAAAAAGGAAAACTAGTCCAAAGCAGTATTCTGTTCTTGTTCTAGCTGATCCGTCTAGGATTTTGTCACTGGTCTTTGCTAGACCAGGAAAGACTTCTGTGTATGAAAAACAGCACCCCTCCCACGGTACAGTGGGACGCCCCTGCCTCTTTTTACAGAAATCACTCATAAGACTATCAGTGCTTTCCCACTTTTCCTGTCTTAGGAGACTCAGGTGAAGAGGCAGCTGCATCAGGCCAACCTATTGGGAAACATTAAACATGAGGTGTGTCTTCCAAAAGGTCTGAATCAGGATTGCAATGCCCGAGTCAGATGCCTAAAGTAGGGAGGTAATCTCAATCCAGACTACCCTTTCCCCTTCCTGAAATGCTGAAGTTGCTGATTTTCCCAATTTGCCTTTTCAGTTGCTAAGGATTTCTGTTAGAAAGGGGTGATACAGCAACTTAGTTTTTAAAGCACTAAAAAATGCTGCAATGGGAGATTCAGCTAATGCTACTGAGTAGCACTTCTGTCACACACAGAAGCCGTGTGTAGGGTGGGCTGCTGTCACAGGTAAACCCAGCTGGGTTAGTAACAGACTGGAAGCTGTGGCTCTCTACAGAGAAAAGGCAGACTCATGGCAAATGAAGGGACGTGACATAGGAAGGGAACATATGACTACAATTTGCCCTCTCCCCTTCCATTTTTACCCCTTCCTCCCTTCAAATTTTATTCCTTGTCTTCCCACTCTTTTGCAAAAATCAAAAACGGTCATGTTATAGCTACAGACCATGTCAAAGATTTGTCTCCTCTCTGTATGAGTTAATCATTCCCAGCAAGCTTTCTGGGGTGATGAGTCAGTAGCACAAAGAAATGACAGATTAGATGTGATACTTATTTTCCTCTGCCTTTTTTAAACATGGCTGTCTTCCCCATCTGAAAGAATGGAGGAAGGGGTAATCAAATGCACTGTTGCTGGGAGCTCTAGGGATAACATCTCCAAACTTTGCAGCTTCCAGTAAAAGCCTTGTAGTTTTTGTATTCTTTTTTGCTGTATGTTTACTCAGCAACACTGTTTTAGGAGTTGCAACATTCATCTTTAAACGTTAATTACCAAGGCATGATTGCTTCAAAAATCCACTGCCCGAGGCCAGGGCCTAGGAAGTGGAAAATGTAATTTCAGAAAGCGACAAGAACAAATGCTGAGCCTTTTAATTGCAGGTTGGTACAAATGACTAATAGTAAAGGAAAGCTCATTTTGGACGAATTTGTTGTTCTGCATGTCAAATTCAAAACTTAGCAGTGAGTTGCCTGGGGTTTGTTCTTTCCCCTTACTCTCTTTGTAAAAGTCAGAGAAATGGATGAATTTTTGAGAGGTACAGAAAGTACTTTTCTAAAAATTCGGTTAAAATTATTTACAAGAGAGAAAGAGAAAGAGGAAGAAAGGAAGGAAGAAAGAAAAGAAGTAAGAAAAGAAAGACTAAATGATGCATGCCAAGTCAGGCAATAGTTGCAACAGTCATTGGACCATTGCTGTGCTCTTTCGGAGCTTCATTTCAGGGTGAAGCCTGCAGTGATTCTCAGCATCTATCTCCATCTCCCTCAGTTATGCTGAAATTTACCTGGAATCACCAGGTAACAATGGATTGGGCCTGCTTCATCATGTGTGGCAACACAAGATTAAATGCTGCTGTGACTCAACATTACCACATCAGATGATGCCAGCCTGATGCCAACAGAACCACTGCAATAGCAATGGCATCTTCATCTCCACCCTTCTGGCCTTGCTGCTGGCAGAACAGGGACAGCCCTGTGAGAGCACCTTTGCAGGGCATCAGAGGCACTTCTTTTCACACAAAGGTAGAGAACTTGTTCATTCCAGCCCCACATTGCCACACCTGGGAAAACACACCTGATGGGAGATGTGACTCAGGGCCTGATGAGTCTGAGGATGGTTTCCTGCGTGACCATAGGACAGACCATACAAGCAGGCTCTGTGATGCTCCTAAAGTTGCATTTATGCACCTAAGTCTGGAGGCCAAAGAGACTAAAAATTGTGATACTCATCTTTTCTAACACTCATGTTGACCAGAAAACTCCAGTTCTGCTTCTGGGTGTTCTCAGAAGCACTTCTGGCCTCACAGCCAGCTGCACAGCAGAGCTTGTGCCTGCCTCCCTATGATTGAGAGATGTCATGCCACTTCACTACCACAAGGGCCTGAAGCACTAGGTACACCAAAAATCTGCCTAACCCCTCATGTTTCAACCAGAGGAGTGGAGAGGTGTTTGTGATGATGGTCCATGTGGCCCACATCCTCTCCCACTTGTTCTTAACAGTTCTGTACTGAAAGCTTTTCCCCTGTGACCTGGGAGATCTGGTTTCAACACACTCTGAGTACATTCTCTTGCTGATTCAGTATGCACCCTTCTGTCAAATGAGGAATAAAAGACCTCCTTTACCTTATGGCTATTCTCACCAGACCTGTATTGCAGACCCTTGCTCACAGGCCAGTTTTTGCAGGATGGCTCATGACCTCACTGTTAAGAGTTTGGTCCCTACCAAGCGGGCTGGCTGGAGTCACGCTGCACAGTGCTCAGCTCACATCTCTTCTCATGACCCTGTACTTAACAGTCAGTATTTTCTGTTCATGGGCTTGGTGGGTTTTTTCAGTTCAAAATATGAGGACTACTAACAGTTGTATGCTGCAGGCCATCAGAGCAGTGCTGTGTAAAAAAACTACAATGCCAGAAAAAAAAATTGTTGTCTGCTCTAGGAAAAGGATGGGTGAGGGCACAAATTATGCTATTGCCTAACCTTGAATAATGACGAAGCATTGTCCTTGCTGAATGAAACACATTTGGTGTCTTCCACATCCGTCCTAGCTGTTTGAAGCAAACCTTGGGGTGCTCTACACAGCTGACAACACTCACACTTCCCGTTGGGGATATCAATGGATTTGTTCCAGAAGAGTGCTCTGACACTGATGGGTGTCTGGCATACTGACCATGGGTAGTACGAACGACCAGGAAACCCATTGCTGGAGAAGAACAGCAGTGTGCCAAGTTCAGCCACAGCATTTTTAAGCAATAGCTGTTCTACTTTGATGGGGTCCATGAAGTTCAGGAGAGGTCCCTCACTCTGCTCAGACAGATCATCAAGCAGAACATGAAAACCAAGTGAAACAGTGCTGTACAGCAGCCCTCAGTTGGTGTGTAAATTCATGTGTAAGTAACGATGACACACATTTTCCACTGCTCTCTCACACTTTCAGATAATCCGGGCGAGTCCTGCATTTGTAGGGTGATATCTGGAAGTGTGCAGGAGAACACTGGGGTTGCATTATCTCCCATCCTCCCCTCCTTTCCCAGAAATCCAGTGGCCAGTTTCAACTCTGTTTTATCACAGGTATAACCAGGAGGCTGAGACGAGTCTGCTGTGGCTCTGCCCTTCTGAATGTCACTGCTGCTCTATGGAAACCCAGCTGCCACTATGTTTTCCTGACCACCTCTAAAATGATTGTCAAGGACAGAAAATATTAATTAAATTTTAATTAATAAATTGAATAGTGTGGGGTTAATTACAGCTATTTACAGGGAGTGTATGGGATTTGGAGGGCCTACCTTCTGGTGTTTTTGCACAAAGCGTTGCCTCTTCCTCTAAGCTCTAATTAGCTAGCTTTTTTCTTTTTTAATAGCCAGCCTTCAAATGACTGCTCAGTAGCTCCCATTTTGTTCCTCATCAGCAGTCCTCCAGCACAGCTGCTACAAAAGGGAAGCAGCCCCGCAGCTTGCCTTGAAGGGAGCAGGTGATAAAGAATCTATCAGAAGTGGTGTAAACCAACAACCAGAGTTTTTTTTAAAAGGGGGGGGGGGGGGGGGGGGGGGAAGAAGACATTAAA
>VYXC01001044.1:1638583-1659014 GCA_013397175.1 Platysteira castanea
GGGGGGGAGGAAAAAGAAATTTAAAAGAAAGAAAAAACAATCAACAGGCCCAACCCCTAAACTATGCCAAGCAAGGAAACAAAGGCCATGGGAAGAAATAAGAAGGAATTGCAACATCTGAAGCTGCTGCAAGGTCAAAAATGTTCTCTCTGTATGCAGCCCTCTTGTCCAGCTGCATATTCTGCCTTCCTGCACATGCACAGTGCCAAAAGCCATCAGCAGCAGATAAGCACCTGGGAAAAAGCAAGCTGTTCCACCACAAAGTCAACTGTGAAACTTGAAATAATTTCTCCTCTGCTTCTTATTTTCAACCTACACATTTCCTCCCTAGTGGTAAAACCTTTTTAAAATTTAAATAGACCTAATAACCTGTATTTCTAGCTACTCAGTGTATACCTATAAAGAAATAGGGTCCTTTCAGGACACTTACAGTGAAGGCACACAGTAACACACTGAAAAAGTTTATTCCAGACAGCTTTTTAATCTCATGCCACTAGATGAAAACTAATAGTGCCTAAGAACCAGCACAGAAGAGAACTTTGGAACTTTGGGAATATTTTGGACATTGTTTTGTTGGGTTTTTTTGCAAAAGTGACCAACATGATCAGTAGGCAGACCACTGCTTTCCCTCAGCTATCTGCTCCTGCCTGCTAAGTGTTCACAACTGAATGGCTGCCATGGAGGGAGCAGAGGGCAGTGGCTGGAAGATGAGGGCTGGCACAATCACCACAACCGGTAGCTGGCCTGGTGCCTGCCTTCTCCTTCCTACCACAGCAGCTGGCTCCAAGTGGTAGGCACAGGAGACTGGTTTGGGCTCCTGCTGAGGTGAGACATGGTGAAGAAAAGAGGGAAGAAAATATGTTGGGTTTTTTTTTTCTTTTATAACCAAGAGCAATAATGCTAGTAAGGGAAAGTAGGACAACATGGAGAGCAGGATATCTCCAAAATTTCACATGGAACCCTGTGGTTTCTGAGGTTGAAAACCATTGCCTAAATTAAGAAAGCTATCTTCCATCTCAAGAAAAGAAACAATAGCCAGAATCACTTGCAGAAAAGCCTAACTCGTCTGACTCCTCACATGTGCTGGAAAATTTTATCTACTGTCCTTTGCAGCAAAACAGTTTCTCTGCCCAGGGATGCCGAGCTGAGAGCCCGCCAGCACTGAGGTGTCTCCTCACTCCATGCTTTGGCTGGAAGTGTCAGATCACAGTGCAAAACAGGGGTTTTGCTCCAGGTCTACCTTTCACATTCACATTCCCCAAAACAGAAAATAAAGTACCGTCTCTTCTTCTAGTATCTGGAATTGTGACACCTGAGAAACGCTTGCCAGCATGTGTAATAACACATCTGTTGCAAGACATCGTTTTTAAAGAAAAGCAATCCTGCACGGTTTCTTCAGACAGGCTTTTCCCCACGTCAACAGCAAAACTAATTTTGTTATGAGGAGCTGAAGATCCTGCAGCTTAGAGCTTCTGCTCCCGCCAGGACTTAGCTGCTTATTCAAAGTCCCAAGATCCCAGTCACACCGATGACTGGTCACTCCCCAAGCCTGTCACTCGTGGGCTCAGAGGCCTGGAGCCAGGCAATGAGAACACTGGCTTAGTTACAAGCTTAAAGGGCTGAGAGCCTTTAAAGAGGCTGAGACCCCGGATTAGCGAGGGTGTTTCCAAGCGGTGCCCGCCTGGCTGGGCCGGACAAGCAAGAGCTGCCGGCAGGCTCGGGCTGCCGGTGCCACCTTCTGGACACACGCGCAAGCGTCATTCACCTTCCACTTCGGATGGAAGAACACTAAGGAAAGTGGCTTAATTTCACTCCCTAGTCCTGGTTTCTTGGGTTCCTCCCCGCCTCCCTTTTAATCCATCACCATGTAGCACATAACTGAGGGGGGAGCAGCCCCAGCAGGGTGGCAGCAGCAGAATCCAAGACGGCTGCACAGTGCATCCCGCCTCCAGTGGCAACTACGTACCACAAGCTCACAAAAATGTTCCCTGCCTTTAGCATTTCATCTTCTTCAAGCATTTCCGTAAAAACAGCCAAGCCTGGCAGAAGTAGCCACAAGACTCGTTTAAGAAACATCTGTGCATTTTAGAGATGAAAAGCAGGGGTATGCAAGGGCACCCTGGTTAATGCCAGAAGTGCCATCTCAGGGGCTCATAGAGTATTTATTTGAGCAAGGACCAGCCTGTGGAGAGGGGTCTGACTCACCTTGGCGGCTGATTAGCTTTAGTGGCCACGTACGACTGCAGATATCATGAAATCTTACCATTTATGCCAACAGCAGTTGTGTTCTCACAGAGAATTGTGTTCTTAAACATCCAAAACACAAACTGTTGCATGTGGTTGCACCACAGGCATTTCTGAGAGCAAGGCTAAGGTTAGACAGGCCACCTCACTCTGAAACAATCCAAAATTATATCTCCCATGTACAGCAGCTGCAGTTCTTTCTATTTTTTATAGCTACGGAGTGGGACTTGACCACTGTCTTCCAAGCGGCAAATGGGATACATACACCCAACACAGTCTTCAAAACTGGCTTGCAGAATAAGCTTGGGAACAAGTTTTAGTGCAGAGAAGATGTCTCCAAGGAATGGTTTAAAGAGCACAATTAGGAGTGGCAGGCCAGAAAAATGCTCTGAGGTTGGAAAAAAATACCTGAACCGGTAAAACGCAAAGAGGAGCCAAAAGGAAGAGCTACGGGGACAGTCAGGAAGCAGGCAGCAATGAAAAGCTGCAGGCTACAGAGTGCAGTGCTGCAGGGCTCTACACTGAACACTTGTTCTTTTGCCCCAAACGAAGATGGAACTTAAGAAATATGGACTTTGAAGTTGTCAAATGCTTGCAGCAGATGCAAGCATGCAGCACATAAAACAAAGGGCCTCAGTTTAGTGGCAGCTTTTTTAGGGATTACCATAACATGAGACAGTGGCAATAGAGGCCCATTATGAAATGTGCACTTAATAAAACGTGGTCTGCAATGGGAACTTGAATGATCTAAGTATTATACAAATGCTGCTGTACTTCTATACTGCAAATGACGCTTGTTTCCATTTCAGAGGACAGGGCTCAGCAGTGATGGGGAGTCAGGCTGAAGGACCCATAAAGCAAATGTGCAGCAATGGTAAGGCAATATATTTATTTTGGAATGAAATATTTTTAAAATTTCATTTATTCCTAAATATGCACATAGCTACATGATAAATACCAGCTGTGTGGCAATTAAAGCCACACTGAAGAACTGATACTGCCATCTTGCTGGTATGCAATCCAGTTTCAGATGCTGACCCATCCAAGTTGCCAGTTTTTAGAGCTGGACTCTACCTGAGTTTAGCTGCTGCACAGCAGCCCCAAATATATGTACTGTTACTGCTTCTTTGTGCAATGGCTTCATTCAATTTCTTTTAATGTAGATTTATTAAATGTAACAGTAAGCTATCTTCCACAATGGTGTAATCAGAGTAACTGATGATAACAGCAGTTTACTCATGTCAAGGCATCTAATTCCTACTGCTGTTAAGTCTTAGTTCCCATAGCCTTCCACAACATGGCAGGATATGGACAAATCCCGCCTGAAGTAAATTTCAGCGCGATCTGGGATTCTGAGCTCTGCAGAAAGGGATTTATAGATGCACTTCTCTCTAGGACTGCTATATACTGTTGTATGATTTATAACAAAAGGGGTCACTGAAGTACTTCTACTCTCACTGAGTACCATGTCTACTTACAAATTCTATAATTTCCGGTCTGTATTGATTTTAAAAGCATCTTTAGCATGCAAGCAGCTGTTTAATGCATTTTGACCCCAAAGCAGGGAATTTGCACAAGTATTCCCACTAGAATCTTTGTCCTTTCGTGTCCATGCATTAGAGCTCTGTTTAAAATCTGTCCATGTCCCTAATCTCCCTGGGGAGCTTTCCCTGAATATTCAATGCTAGTCAACAGTCTGTAACAAAAGAGGGAGGGAAAAAAAAAAAAGAGAGACAGAGAACAGTGTTTATGCATAAAGTTCAAGAGCTTTTTCACATAAAAAACATATACACACACAAAAGCACCTCAACTACAGAGCCTGGCATTTCCACAGCAAAGATCTGACAGAGTGTGCAGTTTTTTAAGTTAACTAACTTACAATAAGGGCATCAGACATCTGAGCTCCAGATGCACTCATTCAGGCAGCCAAGGCCATAAATAAAATAGAAAAGAATACTCTTACCCTAACATAGGTTTTCTAGAGATGTGTTGAAGGCTTAGCAGATGGGTTTTGCTGTCTCAGCTTTTACCTGCGTAACAAAGTAAATGCATAAAGCTGCTTACTGGCTTCTTCAATTCAAGACCTTTGCATTTGCTCCCATATGCTCCCATGAAGATATGGCTAATTTAAAAAACAAGCAAAATCCTACTCCTCAGGGAAGCTGATGGCAAAACTCCCACTGGCTCCAGCAGGCTCTGGGTGTTGCTCAGCATAAATGCAATCGGATGAACTTGGCTAATAGCATAACCAACACTATAACTGAATTTGTATTCTTCAATCTACAGATTTGCCACCCTAACGCCACCCCTGGTTCTGCTTTCACCCCATAGTTCTATGGAAGAACAAAACCAATGACACAGCTACTGTCACCAAAACTGTGGTTGCTGCAGCCTCAGCCCAGGCTGACAACCGGCTCTCTCCCATGGAGAGGTGAGAAACTCTCTTTTGAATTAGGACAAGAGATCAAAACTTTTTGTCATATCACTAACTTTGTTTTGCTCAATCTAAATGTTGTTCTAACAGAGCAGAAAACTGGAATCACAAATCTGAAAGATGTCATATCAGATAGCAAACATTTCTGAGTTTCAAAAAAGTTCGCCAGTTGAAAAATGAGTATTTTCCCCCACACAGAGACATCGACATCATCATCATCATCATCATCATCATCATTATCATCATCATCATCATTCAGTCTAGCTTTCACAAACATCTGAGCATTCTTTTTGAAGCCAGTGTGCTGTTTGCACAGAGGCATGGAAATTTTACAGTCCATTTCATCCCTGATGCCTACACTTAATGCTCACTGTTAACAATGGGATATACACACAGACACACAGATGAACATACATGTGTATACAGACACGCTAAGAGAAGAAAACATTTCTGACATGTAAGGGAACTAAATTGGTGAAGGCAGATTTCTGAGCTCAGCATATGCTAGAAGTGCATCCTCAAAACTGTGTATTTGGCTGACTTTGATTTTTTTTTAGGAAAAATTGTGCACTGTGAGCAACTGTGAACATCTGAGGATGGGGCAATGACAGGGAGAGGAATACCCAGTCTGGGACCAAAGCCTGCATCAGGAGGAAGCAACAGGGGCAGCTCCAGGGATGGGAGGTGGAATAGGTAGTACAGGGAAGAGGCACCAAGGAAGTTGCTGGACTAATGCATGACTTATCCATGGTTGGATCCATCCTTCCAGAGCTCTCCTTAAGAGGCAGCACTTGACTTAAGCAGCTCTTGCAAACTGGGCTCTGCTTGTCTTTCCGTGTCTTGGCTCAGTCCCTACGCACAGTCCCCATCCCTGCCTGCTCTCAGGACCACTCCCACATAGTGCATCCCTGATTCCAGTCACAGAACTGCTTTATAATACAGCTCAGGGAAAGACAGAGGAAGAAGAGAAAAAACATAATTGATGACTGATGATTCAGACTAACTAGAGAATGTGCTTAAAGCAAGTTTGTTTCACCAATGGCAGTGCTATGCTGTTTGCTTTACCCCCTCTAGACTAGGTCATCCCAATTCCTTTTCTCCATGTAATGGTGACATAACTAAGTGGCCAGGAAGAAGCTGTCTCACCTATCATAAAAACACAGTACACAGTAATCATAGGAGGCTACTGTTCAAGACAAAGCCATGAGCTCTGCATTTAAGAATCTGCCGGTCTGTAATTCTGAAGAACACATTTATTAGCAAAATCCTGCTTTTATAAGCTGCAGATCAAGACACAGCTTCCCTCAGAACCAGACAGATGAATCATGAACCCTGTAGTGCATCAGATTTTGCTTTAGAAATAAAATTGCTTGCTCAACTGCAGAACACTTCAGTTCAGTCTTCTTTTTCTATAACTACTGCTTAGTCTCAAACCAGAACAAAACAGCTCTGGAATTACATGTGCACTTAAAGTTCTCTTAGTATCTACCAGATTCAGTATAAAGGCATAATTGAGTTTCTAAGTCTGACATCTGCTCGATTAGCAGCATTTTCAATATCTGGCTACTTTGCAATACTTGGCAGCTAAGTAAAGCGGGTCCAGCACACAGTCAGACATGGATTTTTTTGTTTGGGGTGGGGCGGTGCTAGAGGTTTCCCAGATATCCCTTATTTCAAAGCAGGAAAAAAGCAACAATGGCCAGCTCTGTACCAAAACACAGGTCAACAGATTTCAATGGTCCAAGGTTAAAATTGGCCTCCAGCTAGCTGCACAGACTTATCCCACAGGTATTAAACAGGAAACTTTTAAAGCTTAAAAATAGTTACAGTTATGTGACTTATCCTTGTAAAAGGATTTTTATCATGTACATTGAAGACTAGCTTTCCTCTTTTGAAATGTTTGCGTTTGACACTTTCTCTAAAGCATAGCAAGTCTGTGTTTTTCTCTGTTGCACAGGCTGTGGGTTGAGTTTTGTTTTGCTATTCTTTTTTTCTTTCACAAATCAAGCTGTCAGCAGCACGGGAAGTAATTCTGTAACTGGAACACGTAAGAGCTCTGTTCTGAGACTGCATCGCTGCCCCCAGTAAAGTCACCCTTGGAAACAAGAGCACTTGAGAATATTTTAGCACACAGTGAAAGGCTTTTTGCTACGGTTTATTGAGCTGAGAAGGAAAAACATAATTCAAGGAAAAAACACCAGAGTTTAGAGATACTAAAAGTATGCAATCTCTGCTGAGTTTCCTGCTACTGCAGGCCACAACCTCTAAAGAACACTGTGTTTGAATATCTACTTCTGTGAGGACAATGCTTTTGGGCTGGAAGATAAACCTAGTTTTCTTGGACTGATACGAAAACTAAACAATAATATATGCTCCTCTCCTACCACACAAACACTCCCAAAACTAAGGGAGTCCAGCCCAATACCAAAGGCCCATGCTATGCACAGATGATTGCTACACAAATTGCTTTGGCCTGCTATTAACTTCTTCCTCTGCTCCTTACTCACTGCCCGCTATCATGGCTCCTAGGTGCTCTCTCCACATGTCCAGACTTCATCCCCAGCAGATCCATCCCATCTGTCCCCAAATGCCACATCTAGTCACCGCATCCCAGGTGGCCCAGTTTACCTACCCTCGATCTCCTGCGGGGCCCTGGAGCCTATCTCCACCACCAGATGCACTGTGCTTAACCAGCCCAGCCATGTAATTAGCAGCGCAGCTGCACAGCCACCAACCTGCCAGCACACATGTGGCAGCAGACCACCACTTGGCAACTATTAATCACATATTGCATAAGCAACAGTCCCTTAATGCAGGCAAGTCTTTCCACTCCTGAATCATGTAAAAGACATAAAAGCTTTTGGCCATGCAGAAAAGTGAACAAAATGAGTGGTAATTAACTCTCATGACTACAAAGGCTAACAACTTCGGCACTTGCAAAGGGGATCAGAGGCAGCTGAGCTGAGAAAGAACTGTAGCAGAACAAGTATTTGCCTCGGAGCAAACACTGCCTGAGTGCTTATTTTAGAATGAATAGTCATGTTAGTTAACTAGAGCTAACTACTGAACAAATAGCTCACGTTACAGCATACCGAGGTACACTAGATGCATCCTTTGATGTACTAACTGACAACCTACTGCAGAGTTCCTTTTTTCAGGAATTAAAAACACCCCACAATTTATCCTTCAGAGCTGATTCTGGGTTTTGGCACAGCCTTTTCGTAGCTTAACGGAAACAAACCTAAAATGGACTTCATCATTGCAGAATGAGATATTTACATTCAGCAAGAGCATAGTTTGCAAAGAAAAAAAGAGGAATCAAACTAAGTTTTTCTGTAAATCAACATGTGTGACTGTTCCTGACTATCTCAGGACAGGCAAGTTTTGGTACACTTCATGTCCTTGGTGTTTCTGACCTTTTAGCACAACTGCAGCCTCTAAGCACCAGGATTTGGTCTGCTGTTCAGCAGCATACTATGCAGTCTGACACACCCTTCATGCCACTTACTTAAAATACCAGTGTGGACAACGAATATGACTCCCATGGTTTTCAAGAAGTAGGGGAAGAGAGCTGGACTTGAGGAGTAATTTTCAAGGCAGCCAAAATTCATCCTGGAAATTTTAAGTAAAATGTGTTCTGATTACTACCATGAAAGTAAACACATCTCATCTGGAAACATGTGAATTCAGGAGTAAAAGTTTCTTTTCTATATGAACTACTTCACACTGGTCATAAACTTAAGGGATTTGATAAGGATTAAAGATTCATTTGTCAGCTGCTATGTCCTTTAATTAGCTTCCTAACATCCATACTGACTGAAGCAGCATGTTCCCAATTTAGCACATCAGGCTGTCTCTGTCCAAGTTTCACTGTAGCTCTCAAGACCTGAAAAAGAGTATTAAACACAGTGATTCTTCTGCCCCCTAGGAGACATAATCTACTATATAAAATTTCTTCTGTCCTGGCTTTTGTGGAATGGACATCGAAAGTATTAACCTGATTTCCAGAAGTTGCATAAAGTGTGTATGGCTCTTCACGATCTTTTGAGGAGAAATTCACATACCAAACCCTCACACTGTGCTCTGCTATGACCTGTTCTTGTATCTCCTATTTTACTTCAGGTCCGCAGCAAACTTCACCACATACATTCATTCACAACTTCACATCCATACCACAGTTAGGTATGGATGGCCTTGTTTGCAAAGCACTTGACAGGACTTCGGGGTTCTCTGCCACAGACAACTCAGACCCCGACTGTTTAACCCAGCCAAAACTTCTTCATCCCTGTTTTGCACTCCCACCTGTCATGTGGAGATGATAAAATCCTTCACCCTTTGCAGCTAAATATTCTTCTACTTTTTAAATGGTACACTCCTTAGGACAGAGGGTCAATCACATACTTACCCAGAACCAAGCACAAATCATTCTTTAATTTAACTCCTTGGCATCTCTGGGTAAGAATCAGCCCCTAATATGTTAGCCAGCTTTTGTTTAACAGCATTTTTAAAGTTCAAACCAACTGTAAATCAGACCAGGCAGATTCTCACTTTGGGCCATTAGGTTTACCTCATTTCCATCCTCCTGTCTTTTTATGCTCTGGGTGATTCCAGGCAAGTTTCTTGCTGGTCTCTCACACTTGTTTTGTGCCATCTTACACTGCTGGAGCCATGCAGGAAACTATAATAACAATATTAACTGCTCAGCTTTGACGGGACATAGCTATTTTTACTGGATTACTTTTCTGGCACAGATTTAAAGCACTAAATGATGTGACACCTGTAATTTTATACTTGGAATAACACAAGGTATTCATACTTCTTTTGTAATGTAAGATAAAAGCAAACACTACATATGTTCTCATTCCACTGTTGCTGTCTGACAGCTACTCGCCCAAGGAGAAAAAAGTACTGTTACATTACAGAATCTGTGGAAAAGTAAAAGCTATGGAAAAGAAATCATTAAATAGCTAACTTATTCCCCTGCCAGCACTAGACTGTTCCCTGCAGCATGTTTCAGAGTGTTTTGTCCAGTCTGGTTTTACAAGTTTCACATTACTTTCATTTATATATTTAATACAGCGCTGAGTCCAATGTGGTTTGGTGCTGCTTATTTTCCTTGTCTTTCAACTAGAAGACTCAGTGCTACACCAGCTGTTCATATAGAGTCAGCTCCAAAACTACTGAAAAAATATCTGGACTCTTTCCACTGATTTCAACAGGCTTTGGACCAGGCTCAGGAAAAGACGACGAATACATTTCATGTAAGACTAAGCAGGTTACAGTCAGCAAAGTATAAAGAGGATTAGCTGTGAAAGATCCAAAGGCACGTTACCCTGCGTGCTGAAATGCCTGCCTAGCACACTTTCACTTTCATGGAGAGAAAGGGCCAGATTCATTTCTGGTGCTCTGCCACTAAGTCAGTGCTACCATCCAAGGAATGAGTGTGATCTGGAATCCACCCACCTAATCTCATTACAACTGGGATTTTCCTAAACTAGAGGTGAGAAAATTTATTTTCTAAACCTGCAAAACCAATAAGTAAATCATAGAATCATAGAATGGTTTGTGTAGGAAGGGACCTCAAAGGTAGTCCAGTTCCAACCCGCCCCACCCCCCCACCCCCACGTGCTTTTTGCTTTTCATTTAAGTTTAGGTCTTTAGACTAGAGACCCTATGGAATAAGTATCAGGAAAAACACAGTGGGGTTTGTGTCTTTCCTCTGTCAGGGAAGGATGAACTCTCTTTTACTTCAGAACCTAAAATGGGTCATATTTGGTTTAAGACATACATATCTAGACCTACACTTTCTGTGACCAAAACAGACGGGCAACCCCAAACCAATTTGTGCATATTTTATGGAGCACTGATACTACAACATCCCCTCACTGTGTATGCTTTGAGTGAGTGACTTCTGAAAGCTAGAATGCCTTTTATCAGGGATTACTCTACCAGTGGGGGACTCAGTCTGAACAATATCATCAAATGAAGATGGTGGTGTGCAGTTATTCTTCCCACCCTTTCAAAGTTCACAGTAAAACATGTCAGTGTTAGGGATGTTCTCAGCTGCTCAGAATGCTTAATCAACCACTTTTTTTCTGCTCCTTCTGTTCCCTAGAGACAGGGGACTTCATGGCACTGCTTTGTTGTACGATGTGTACAGTTATAATCTACGCTAAAAGTATGCCATTAATGAACGAACATTGAGGGTGTGTGTGTCAAGCAGATGAGAATGTTCTTTTGATCTTTTGAGCACCACCACTGTGGCAGACAGGTGTCTAAACTGAAGTCTTCCCTCATTTCTCAAACAATACCGAAGGAAAAATAAGAATTTCATCACGGTGTGATTTTTGGCTCTTCCAGTTCAACTCTAGCTGGACGTTAGAGAGTAGGGGAGAAAAAAGAGATTATTTCTTTATTTATTTCTTAATTTTCCAGGGGGTGGGAAGAATATTTCATGTGCTTGACACTCTCTGAGGCAGCCAACAGAAGCTTCTCAAATTTCTGTTTAATTTCAAAGCAGTTTCCACACAACATGGGAGGTGTAGTCAGCTTTAGGTACAATTTTGAAACTAATTCAACAGAGCAAGCCAATGGATTCAAAGTTTTTTTGAGGATAACACAGAATCAGTATAAGCATGTTTAAAAATCATAGAGATTTATGAACATGATTATAGCAA
Organism: Platysteira castanea; assembly: GCA_013397175.1. Lineage (NCBI taxonomy): Eukaryota > Metazoa > Chordata > Aves > Passeriformes > Platysteira > Platysteira castanea. The sequence goes on from VYXC01001044.1 coordinate 1,649,939, forward strand.
TGGTTTTAGCCCCCAACATATGAATAGCAGTGAAAACCAAATAGCCCAACTGGTGTGAGGCCACAGAAACATATAGAAGAAAGTTTATATGCAAATGCCTGTAGGAAAACAATGTAGAAAATCCTTGATAACCCTTCCAAATATTTAATTCTAATGAAGTGTTATGATGAAAAACTGTGAATCCACCCAAATTTTCCCAGATTGAATGACATCTCCAAGGAGAAGAGAAAAAGAGGTAATGTAGGACCTCTGCTCTGTAAAAGGAACAAATCAAATTACCACTTCCCAGGCAGCTAAGCTGATCGAACAAGTCACTTGCAAAAGTGAGAGTTCAAGTCTCTCAACCTCTTTGCCATCCTCCCAGCTGCACATGCAACAGCTCGGTACTCCCCTGATCATAGAATCACAGAAACCATTGGGGTTGGAAGGGATCTCAAAGATCACCTAGTTCCAAATCCCCTGCCATGGCCAGGGATGCTGCCCACTAGATCAGGATTCTCAAGCCCCATCCAGTCTGGGCTTGAATACTTTCAGGGATGGGGCATCCCTCCGGACAACCTATTCCAATGGCTCAACATCCTCACAGTTTAGAATTTCTTCCTAATATCTAATGTTATTGTTAATGTTACTCTCAGTTTAAAACTATACCCCCTTGTCCTGTCACCACAGGCTCTTGTAAAAAGTCTCTTTCTCCAGCTTTTTAAGGTCCCCTTTAGGTACAGGAAGGCTGCTTCAAGGTCTCCCTGGAGTCTTCTGTTCTCTAGGCAGAACACCCCCAATTCTCTCAGCCTGTCTTCACAGAAGAGGTGCTCCAGCCCTCTGAGCATCTTTGTAGCCCTCCTCTGGATTTGTTCTAACAGGTCCATGTCCTTCTTATGTTGGACAAAACACTCTACATAGGGTCTTATGAGAGCAGAGGGGCACAATCCCCTCCTGGCCCTGTGGGCCATGCTGCCTTGGATCCAGCTCAAGACACAATCGTATTTCTGCGCTGCAAGTGCACATTGCTGGGTCACGTCAAGCTTCTTGTCAACCAACACGCCCAACTCCTTCTCCCCAGGGCTGCTGTCAATCCATTTTCTGCCCAGCCTGTTTGTGCTTGGGATTGCCCCAACCCATCTGCAGCACCTTGCGCTTGACCTTGTTGGACTTCATGAGGTTCACACAGGCTTACCTCTCAAGCCTGCCAAGTGTCATCGCTTCCTTCCACACCTCACAGCTTGGTATCATTGGCAAATTTGCTGATCCTCTACCTCATATCTGCCATTTAGTGAGCTATTTACCTCACTATGCCAGAGAAAGTTACCCATCTTTCTGCTGGTTTTCTTCCAGGCTAATAGGTCAAAGCAGCTAATGAAGAGATCCAACGCATGTCAGAGCCAGTGCATGGTGAGCAGCAGAATTACCATGACCAAGGACTCCTGGGGAGGGAAAAAGGACTGGGGACTGCCACCTCTCTCTTCTGTGCAAACTGAAATTGTCTGAGGGGTCTCATGGAAAAACTGTCTTATTGCAAGAACTTGTTATTAGAAGGGAAGAGGGAATTGAAAGAAGTGGAACAAGTAATGGTCCTGTTCTTCGGAGGAGTGTGTATATCAGGGTGCAAACTAGAGCAGTAGAAATTCCATTGGTCTGCAGAGGATTTCATGGGTGGAAAAAACTGTGTACATATGCAGCAGCTGCAACACACAGGAGCAGGGGATGTATAATCTGTATGCAAAACACTGTGTAGTTCCCCCACGAAAGCATGGGGCTGACTGCACAGCCTTAGTAGCTGCACAATATGTCTACATCACGTCTGCTCTTTCTGATGTGTTGCACTTCATATGCATGGCTGGACAGCACAGCACACACACAGAGCTGCTCCTGTGAGGGGCTTCATGTCCTGTAACTGCTGTGTGTGCTCACAGCGCTGATATCCAGAGTTCCCAGGCATGCAGCAACCAGTTCAGAAGTGTCTGCTCTCTACAGCTATCACATATCCGGAAAGCCCAGACAAATTTATGAAGCCCTCAAAATCTGCCTAAATGTGATTTCCAGGTGCAAAAAGTAAATGTGTCTGGGAAAATGAAGACTGTAGCATTTAGGAAGTCCTTCACTACCTGCACAAAAGCAAACATAGGGCACCAAAAGTTTAGGAACACCTGTTCTGATGAAATGAAAGCAGGGCTGAAGCTCAAGTCTCAAATTCTTCACCTGTATTCTCTACTGACTTGATTTACCACAATTACATTTGACAACGAATTTGAGAGGACGTGCTTTCACATAATAGAAATATGAGAGGTGTCTTGCAGTTCAGCTTCACAAATGTTCCTGGTTACTGAGGCCATTACAAAAGCTGCATCAGGAACTTACTTCAGGTCTAGACACCCAGGAAGAAAATAACTGTAAACGAGTAAGAGGCTATGCACTAAGATGAGAATCCACCCGTCTCTCTCCTTTAAATGGCATTGGCTTATAAAACTAATTACTTACATACCTCACAGAGACACAATACTTAATTAATATTTGCTAAGTGCTTTGAAATTCTGATGGAAGACATCATACTACTGGGTATCATGATTAATACAGTGTAAAAGTGATGCCAATGATGTTGCCCAAGCAGAATGCTGAAAGGACATCTATTCAGTTTCTGATTTAAGAGAGAATGGAGACAGAAGAGGTTTAGGGAACCAATTTAAAGCTCAGCCTAAAGAAAAAGAAAGAACTGGGGAGGAGAGGAGCTAAAACATTTTTAAGAGGTATTTACTGTGCAGTGTACATTAATTCCTGCAAATTTAAAGTGTAAGTGCCTACAGCAAAATCCTGGCTCCAATCAAGTACACGGAAAATGTTTCACTGACTTCAGTGAGGTGAAGATTGTTAGTTTTTGTCATAATTTCCAGCAGATGCATCCCATACGCAGGTTTGCAACTTTGCACAGTTCCTTGCTCATAGTTTAGGTTCAGGAAATAACCTCATCAAGCTCGGGCATGCTCACCATGTAAAGGCAACTGCTCAGCTTCTAATCTTTCTACTACATCCCACGCTTGGAGTAAATCTTTCCATTTTGTTAATGAACTTGGACCTGAGCTACCTATTTAAGTTGGTGGCAAAACTTCAATTAAATGGAAGCTGTGTGGAGATCACTGTAGATTTTGTAATAAACATGGGAAGCAAACATCCTGTGTTTAACAGTGTACACCCCTGGAGTTCAACTTATTTACTCAGAAGTCTATGGAATTCTGACTGGAAAAACAAATCAAAACAAAACAAACAAACAAACCCCCAAACTTTCTAAGTAACAGAAATTCAGGCAAAAACTTATTTTTTTTAGCATTAGTCTTTCATACCTAGCAAGAGAAATATATTCCTCACCACTTCTGGATAAGGCAGAGTTCATTCAACTGATAGCTTTGCACCTGTGAGGCTCAAAGAAGAAAGGTTAAAAAGAATAGCAAGGGAGAGGCACCAAAATTTGAGAGAAGGTACCTGTGAGCTTCTAGTATTAAGAAGAGTCACTTTAAAGCAGGAGCCTACAACTACTTTAGGTAAGAAACTAAGTGAAAATGTTCTAGGCTTCAAATTTTGATATATTTTTATTTTTGACAAGGATTGAAGACTGTTATGTGGTGTATATGGGGCTCTAGGTAAGCTATTAATTGCCCTTTTCCAAGTGGTGTTTGATGGCTTCCATCTTTTTAATGTACCCCTAATCAGCACAGGAAATCTTAGAAGTACTATTTATTCTGAAGCATCTGCTAAGGTGGGCTCTGTAACCATGCTACGTGTAGAAATGTTGTACTGCAGCAAACCAGCACTCGCAGAGCAGTTTTGTGTCTATGCAACTACTATACCAAGCATGTAATGATCAAGTTGCACACAGCAGCTCCCCCTTTTCACTTTGCGAGCATCCTGTATGTTTTTAACTGCAGCACAGGCTCTGAAGCACGTAGGCTTGTAGTTTTCTCTCTCAGTGCTTGTACAGCTGTGTCCACAAATGTATGTGTCCGGTAAAATCCAAGGAAATGTCCCTGGATGCCAGGATTAAGGTTAGATAGCTGCAGCTCTAATAACTCACCAGCAGCTCACATCGCAGTTCTAAGTGCTGACAGTTGCTTTCCAGCCCTACTGGAATAAGCAACATCGTTCTTCCATCTAAACTCAGTAGTCAAAATCTGTTGGTGTATGAACTACATCATGTTGCTGACATCGGGATCCTAAGGAGGGATGGCATTAAGGTGCCAAGGCAAAAATTCAAGCTTAAATATTTTATTGACTAGAAGTTAAATGTGTGATACTTAAGTCATGTGAAAACTGTGCTGTGTCACTCATGTAAACAGGTAGGCTGTGTCTCCTTCCTCAGAATGTTCATTAATAAGATATTTACTGGACAACCAGTGCCACCAAATATAGCAAACATTTCTCCCAAGTCTGCCTTTATTATGGCTAAAGATAATGGTGAGCAGGTAGTACAGAGGAAAAATCATTCTATCAACTTCTTGGCATGGGTACTTACTGGGGAGGCCACTGAAGAGATACTATTTTGAAGAGGTTTTAATTTTGTGGAGGGGCCAGAAGAAAATTATACCAGAGACCAAAGCAAGGCTATATGTAAGACTCAGTGATGTCTGCATTTTGCTGACAACGCATGAAGGATTTTCAAGATAATACTGTTCTTCATTTTTAGACCTCCGGAAAAAACCCCATTCTGCTACATAAGGTATTTAATGACTTGTTTTCCTCACTGTGTGTCCATCTACATTATCCTTGACTTTTTACCTGGCTTTTTCCTACTGGCTTAAACTTTTTCCCCAAGTAGGCTGAAAAGCAGCCCAGCAGCAATCTCTAAAAAAACCACACCTCTATGGAAAGTATCTGAATTTCCTCTAAACCTATCAAATGAATCCTAATCACTCTTATCTCGCTTGCTTTCCAGAGCAGGCTCTTGTCGTTCTCTAACCTTTTAATTTATGTTTCTGTGCCTGGTTTTAATGTTAAAACTTCTTTTGTGGTTCTCTTACGCCACGAACAGAACAAATCTATTTACTTTTATCTCTAGCAAGACTTGCATTCCTTCTACTTACTTATACCCTGCCAAACTGAACTATCATTTGGCAGTTTAGTCACTCTATATCCACAAATGCCTCTGTACTCTGAGTATCTTTTTATTTTCTCTTACCTCCCAGGTACCCTACATACATTTCGCAGCCTCAGGTGATGGATCTCTCATGTTATATTAAAATGAATGTTGTTCAGATGACTGTGTCTTTTCGAGTAGTCCAGATCTTGGTATATCTCCCTGTGTTTACACCTTCAATTTGCGGTGTAATACCACACAACCAGCTGTAGAGGCTCTTGTAGAGTACCAAAAGACTGAAAAGGAGTGGTGTGAGGTCTTTGGGATGGTGTTAGATTTCCGTTGGATCAAATTTCCCTATGAATATTCCCATTTCTTACGGGCCTTCCTTCTTGGGAAGTTAAATATGTCAATTTTAATTATTTTAATGCTAGACTAGATTCTTATAAATACTGCTGGCTCTGTCTACATCAGGAATAAGCATGAGTCCGCAAATGAAAATACCTGATGCTGAGGGTTGTGTTCCCACTATGGGTTCTGTGTGTGTGGTTTGTTTAGGTTAGCTCTTGCCTGCCCTCATGGACTTCCCCACCTAAGAGTTGTGGAGAGTGTTGAGCATTCGCTGGTGGTGCAGCCTCTGGTGATCCCTCTGAAAACTTCATGTTCAAGTCAAAGTGCAGTACACGGAGACAATCTGCTTCAAACCCACGCTCTTGCCGCTCACCCATTTAACATCATCAAAGTGAGAATCTGCACTAGTGCTGGTGCACAGATCACCACCTGTCAGACAGTCTGGGAGATTACTGTTGCCTTTAATGAACTTAATCCACATCTGGAGAAGGCACACAGAGATGTGGAAGATTTCTATCTCTTTGTTAGTTAATGGGAGAAGCTTACAAAGCCAATCTTCAAAGCAGATACAGCTACAGATAGGAAAAATGAAAACATTCCCTGTTCACTTGCCTCCAGTTTGATCTATAAGAGGTCTAATAACATGATGGCAGAATAAATTTTGATGTAATGGATAATTGGGTTTACTACGTTTAGTTTAATGATCAAATTAATAGCAGGACTGACTTTTTATTTGGTGTAGGGAGGGGTAAGAAAGGCAGGGCAAAGCCCCTATTATCTGCTGTGTACTGAAGATATGCAGAGTACTCTGAGACAGCTCTGGAAACAGGGAGTATGTATTTTAGCTGGTGGTATGCTATGCAAACACTTAGTGAAAACACTTAAACACCAAGAAAAGCAAATTACTCTGCCCTGGGGGAAGGGGGTTTGGGTGGTTAAATTCAACTGCTGCTGTTAAAAAGCCACCACTGCACCACAGCAGATGAAAGTATTCTATCACTTAAGACATTCTCATACCAGAAAGGACCCCTGAAAGATGCTAAGACAAATGTCAGTATAAAGTACCTGTGATGCTTTTTCAAGTGGCTCACAACAGAGAAAAGGCTAAGAAGTAATGCTGAACTGAAAACTTGAAATTTTACTAACATATTGCAGTATTCTTGTGTTTCAGGTAACTTTTCAGAAGTATACTCTCAAGAACTTTCTATTCCTTACAATATACTGAGTAGAAAAAAGTAAAACTGCATCTTCAAGAGGTTAACTCCCACACTAGCCTGATGGTCATGTAACTGCTCCTTCCAGAAACTGAGACATAATACAGCCTTTTTCTGCAACCTCCTCAGTTATGCAAAATCACAGCTCAAAACTGTAGACTGAGTCACTAACAGCAGTACAGAGAAATAGAAAAATCCAGTTAAGTGCCTTTCTTCCCCCTCTTCCCTCCCACCTGCTTGAATATGCAAGCATTTCAAGGTAGGTATTCACAAACATCACTTGTTGACTTCTGTTTTGGTGGCACTTGTACAGCTGGGAGTTGGACAAGCAGAGAGGTCTACACACAAAAGCTGTCTAGAGATGATGCAGCCAGCCTTCAAATCTGTGCCTAGAGCCTCCTCCTAACTCTCGGAACAACCATAAGCTGGGCTGCCACCACACCGTCCTCGGAGCTGCTCCACGGGCTGTGCTGCAGACAGCACAGGCAGATGGGGGAAGCGACAGCAAAGCTCACATGGAGGGAGCTGTGCTGTTCAACAGATAAGCTGCATTCACCTGTGCTGGCTAAACTGGGGCGGGTATAAGAGAAAGGCCCAGTGCCCTAACAGCCACGTTGCTTAGGGAGGGTGTGCATGGGCCCATCTCTTTGTGCGAGCTCCAACTCTTAAGGTGCCTTAAGTGCAGTGAAAACAACCCCCAGCATCAACTCTTCTTCCTGCTTGATTTTATGTTGTGGTCACAGCTGCAAAGGTAAGGATGTTATTTTGCTCCTCTGGCACTGAGTCAAAACCCCCAAGTTTGTATTAGAAAAGTGGCCTGGAAAGTACTGTATTAACAGACATGCAAAGCCTTTGACTTCTGGGGAATAACCAGCTTTGAAGTAAAATACACTCAGCAATAATCCATGCACACTTCATTAATTTCAGAACTGCAACAGCAAAGTACTACTTAGAAAAAGCTGTAGGACAGTAATGAAGGCTTTGGGGTTTATTTTTATTTTTAATCCCAAAAGCTCCTTATCTTCCTTCTTCATGTTTTTTTCATTCAATTTACAGTAGTCTAAGTTAAAGCTCATCTAACAAAAAAATGACACATTAAGTTTGGCTAAACTCTTCACCCGCCTGTTGATGAGAATCCTTTCTTCCTCAAGGGAATAAATGCAACAACTTTACAATTGGTATGTTGCTTGTTTAAGATAACTTTTCTTTGCACTTTGTGTTTAATGGAATTTGGCTGGTGTGGGATATTTCAGCACTTAAATAATTAAGTTGAGATAGTAAGGGCAGCAACTTTTGCCAAGTCTTAACTAGCACAAAAGGATCTCTAGGCAGGAAGGCAGTATTTTGTTATCTGTCAAAATGCATACATCTTTCTCTACCACACCCCCAGTCAAGTTTGAGAACTCTTGACACGGGCTACTGCACAATATGAAACATCAGTTTACTGCTCAAATTTGAGTCAAAGCTTAGACTCAAAGCAAGGAGTAATTGCAGTTTAACACTGGATTTAAGCACGGGTCTGAGGAGCTGCGTCTGGAACGGGTGTGCTCATGCCACTTTTCCCATTCTACTGCTGGACTGTGCAGCTGCAGTGCATGTCATGTCCAGAAAGCCTGGATGCACTGGAAAAACCAAGTTTTAAAAAGCCAGCTGATCCTAAGCCTGACGCCAGCGGTGCAGCACGAGGTTCAGCTGGGCGGAGGAACAGAGCCACCTCGCGGCCGCAGCCCGCTATTACGCCAGTCTTTGAGGCTGGATCAGGGGTTTTCAAAATTTGTTTCAACACCTCAATTCATCAAAAACTGGCTCTAAAAGAAGCATCCCAGGACACTCTTATACTTCGTGTTACATGCTCTCTTCTTGGACTTAAAAGAGTTCATGTGAATGAGCAGAAAGAAATCAACTAGGCTGGAAAGCCGGAGCATCTAGCCTCACTAATAAGAAGGGATAGGGGAAATCTTGTTTGCTTCAATGATCAGAGCAGACTTAAAAAGTAAAGTCCCAAATTTTATAAAGAAAGAAACACAGCAACCCCTTTCCCTTGCAGCGTTTGAACATTAAACCTGCTCAAGACAACCTGATCGCTTCACAAGCCGTACCTGAATAACAAAGTAAATCCGACTGTAGATTCCTTGCCGTGTGGCTGAGTTACTGCAACCAACTTGCTTTATGTTCACACTACCTCTTCAACATTTCCTCTGGCTGTACTCCGGCCACCGAGTTCCCACAGAAGAGAGCACTGTGGGCCTGGGCCTGTTTGAAGCAACAAGACATGTTTTCTGCCACATTTCTGATTATTCTCTGTGTATCAGGCTTTCTCCGTAGCTTGCTAGACAAATTTGCCTTGCATCCCTCTTCTGAAGGCGGCCGAGATGTATCTCAGGGGAATTACCATTAACAGCGCCCGAAGGGAAATGTGTTCCGGCTCTCGGGGTCACTGAGCAAGCCCCTA
>VYXC01001044.1:1659065-1842268 GCA_013397175.1 Platysteira castanea
CCCCACTCACGGCAGCGGCGTTCGGCCTCGGGCTCAGGCGGGCGCCGTGGGGGCCGCCATTGCTGCGGTGCCGGCGGGGCGCGGCAGGGGGCGATGGCGGGAGGCGCTGGGCGCCGCGGAGGGAGCGGAGCGTGTCACCTACAGCATCTCCTGAGGCGGAAGGGACCCGCAGGGACCATCGAGTCCAACTCGTGGCCCTGCACAGGACAGCCCCAAGAGTCCACGTGCCTGAGAGTGCTGTCCAGATGCTTCTTGAACTGCGTCAGGGTGACCACTTCCCTGGGAATCCTGTTCCAGTGCCCAACCACCCTCTGCGGGAAGAACTTTATTCTAATACCCAACCTAAACCTCCCCTGATCTAATTCCAGGCCATTCCTTCGGGTCGTGTCACCAGAGAAAAGAGATCAGTGCCTGTCCCTCCTCTTCACGAGGAAATTGTAGACCCTGATGAGGTTTCCCCTCATTTGGACAGACCAAGTGACCTCAGCTGCTCCTCATATGGCTTCCCCTCACGGTCCTTCACTGTCTTGGCTGCCCTCCTTTGGACACTCTTCAATAGCTTAATATCTTTCTTATATTGTGGTATCATGTCACGGCAGTGCTGGGGCTGCCTGTGCCTCAGGAAGCGTTTTCCGAGAGTCCCTCTTCTCAGGGGCAGGGCTGAGGGTTTTCTTGGTCCGTGCCTCGCCAGAGGTGGCAGGTGTCCCACAGCCATGGCCTCGGCTGCAGGGTGAGTTGCGGGCAGCCTGTGAAGAGACTGGTGCGGTCTCCAGCCAGCGCTGCTGCACAGGCTTGCCCACAACCCACATCCCCTCAGCTCCATGCTGGTCATCCAGACCACACCTGAGCCTGCTGCCAGGGATCTGCTTTCTTTTGCGTTTTATTACTGTTTTTTTTCCAGGGCAAGCCCTGATCCAAGGGAGACCATAAAACCATTCTTGTGCAGTCAAACAAAATTGAAAAAACCAACAGTGTCTGTCCAGCAATCCCCAAAGAAAATTCTGGATCTAATCTGGCCATCTGATTCCACACAGTGATATTAATATTTAATTTAATCACTGCTGTCTTTAGCTCATCTTCTTCATTCCAGATTTATCCATCTCCATTGTTCCGTGTAAGCTGGTGTCCCTGTTGAAGTTTATTTAAGCGAACTGTCCAGCACTGTCCCTGAGCTCAGCACTTAGGCTGCGGCATTTGTGAAGTTTATGTGTGAGCACTGCTGGATTACATGATCCCATGGTTTGGCTCACGGTTTTGATTCATCTGAAATTAAATGATGAGTGTACCAATAACGTCAGTGGGTGTTCTGCTGCTGTTCCTTAGTGCATCCTACCTGCTTTGATATTTATTGTATGTGCTTCCTGGCTGAGGAGTCAGGCATTATTCTCAGGGCTGTTGCCAAGCCAGTTTGTTCTGTTATCCAAGTAGCTTCCAGCTTCTTATTTACACCTTTTGCCTTACTGTTGTGATTTAGTGGAATACTATCTACTATTTCATTCTCCCAAATAAATCTGTTTCTTCCCATGGCAGGCTTCTAGTAGTTTCCAGTCAACTTCTACCATCACGAGCTGAACACACTATTGCATTGCTTAGTTCTTCCTGACAAAATATTGGCAAGTGGGAGGTTGCTACATTGTAGCTGAAGTTAATTAAAACAGCTGCTTGCTAGGACTTGTAACACTTCTGGAATTGTGAAAGGTGAGAGTGGGGAGAAACATGGTATGGAAGACAATCAGCAGAACAAAAGGATGTGCAGATATGACCAAAAAAGAGACAATCAGAAATACAGAACAAAAAAGGGAGTGAATGGCCCAGCCTGTTCTTACACTCCTAAGAAGCCCTGTTAAGAGACTGTTTTGTATGCAAAGCTGCAGGGTTTTTAAAATTTTTTCTCTCATCCTGCCTTTACACTACTGTCCCTTCTTTGTGAAAATCAGTTGCCTTTACCTTCAGGGTGGTCTGACTCCTACATATCTAATTACTCTCTGAAAAATCTATTTCATACATTTCAGACCTGAAGAAAAATTTTATGCCAAAAACTTGTCTTCAGTTCCCAGCTATGCTTGTATTGGCCTAACTACCCCTGCTGGCCCTTTTTCCTGGCAATTTTGCAATGATGAAAGCTGTGCAATGCCCATCCAGTTTTGGTGAAGCTTTATTGGTAGTGAAAGGTACATATTATTTATAGATACCCTCTCTGCTATTTCCATATGGAAAGAGAGACAGCTGGTGTAAGACACCAGTATTACTGTGTCCATGCTGGGAGAAATTTGCTGTTGCTTCTTCCCAGGCTGGTATTTTCCCCTGCACAGTCACCACCCTGGGGACCTAACTCATGCTGGCCACTCATCTCACAGCCACAAATAACTCCTTCAGAGCCCATATCTTGTTCCACCACTGAAGGAACCACTCCCCACCCCCATCTTGTCCAGGTCTGGAGCTCATTTAAATGTTGGGGTTTTTATCTAGCTGCCTAATAAATAAACAATCCTATGGCAGAGGGAGCTCGAGTATCCCTGTACACAGGGATCAAACAGCAGGTAGCTACAGGACTGGTTTACACTAACTTAACTACAGGTGTGGTGGAAAGAGGCAGCTGTGTCCTCCTGTTTGCCTGTGTGTTGTGCCTCTTCCATCTGGTTTTGGGATCTGATCCATTTGGAAAGTAGGTTGGTTTTTCTTTTCTCTTTTCTTTTCTTTTCTTTTCTTTTCTTTTCTTTTCTTTTCTTTTCTTTTCTTTTCTTTTCTTTTCTTTTCTTTTCTTTTCGACAAGATTAATGATGAGATTGAGCAGGTCCTACATTCTGTAGATCACGTAGCTGTACAAATAGGAGCATGGTTACTTAGTCCAAGGGCTCTGAGTTACATCTGCCTCTAATCACTCCCCCATGCATTCTTTCATATGCTCTGCTAGGCGTTACGGTTTCCTATCACGTGCTAATTGATTCATTACTTTATGCTAAGCATACAGCACATGCTAGTCATTAACTGTCCTATCTGTTGAACTCATGATGTGTATGTTTGAATATTTTATCTCCTGGTCTGCCAATCCTGCCTTATGTAATACCACACATTTCTTGAAAACCTTCAGACTTTAAACTTCCTGCTCGTTATTTTTGTGTATGATTTTTCAGTTACTTTCTGGAGCTCCTCCTTATTTCAGTTGTGTAACAACTGTAATTAAAGCTATAAGGTATAATTTGTGCTTTAGCCTGTGATAATACAATGTGTTTGAGAGGGGATGGAAAGAGTTTTGAAACATCCTATAACTTATTTGATACAACCAGCATAGTAATGTCATCACAAACCCTGTGTGCAGTTGAACTTATGTTAGACCACAGAAGTTTTACAATAGTTAAAACTTCATAACTGGCTCAATAAAATGTGACTCTGGAAAACAAAGTGTAGCTGGAGGAGGCCAAGTGAGTTCCTGTAATCTTTCTGATGAGGAAGTTAACAGGTCAGAAATGAGAAAATAAGGAAATGAGAAAATAAGGAAATGAGAAAATAAGCTGTGTCAGTCTCAAAATTGTGACCTGCAGAATTTCAGAATAAAGGATTTAAGGAATTCAGAGATGCATTGAATTCTTAATTTCTTAGGGAAGAAGATGGGCTTTTTCTGGTATGACTACTTTACAAAGCACACTCCAAGATTTACCAGAAAGAGGTGGACTTGAGCACACTTGTGTGCAAAACAAAAAAAGGTTCTCCAGAAGTATTTTACTTATGTTTGAGATGACAGGGTATAGAATTTTATCCTTTGTACCTGTAGTCCCAATGTAACACAGTTTTAGGTTCTACTATGTGAATGCCCACCATCAGCATGGCATAGAAAGATCTGTGGAATTCAGACTATTCTCACTGTTCACTGCAGGAACTACTGGCCTTGCGGGAAATAGCTGTACAGACCCTCACAGGCTTTTATCTTCCAACCCCCTGAAAGCCCTGTTGCATGTAGATAAGAAGTGGCAAGTAAAGAGGCTGAGACTAAGATCTGGGTAAAAGGTGTCTCTCCCAGGAAAAGCTAGTACTTAAGCACAGTATGTCTGCCAGGAAGCAATCCCAGCTGAAAGGGAAGCAAATAGTCTTGAGAAAGAGCTTGTCTAAGACCTGGCCTGGGCTGTCCTAACAGCTGCATGCCTCCTGCTTGGGTAAAGCCAGGCACAGAAAGATTTCTTTCCCACTTGGCACTCTTGAAACTCCCAATTTCCTGAGCACAGATTCATCCAGCAGTGTAAACCCTACGGCTGCAGCTGGGCAGACACAAGCACTGCTGATGTAGCAGTGTCTGCAAACCATTGCATGAGTGAGTTCCGGGAGTGCCTGCCTGGGGTGGTTGTCCCTCACGTGGGCTCCTTACCTGGTGTGCAGTGCCAATTCACACACCAAGGAGAGGAATCTCTATTTCCTTATTCTAGTTTGTGCAAAGTAAGGAGCTAGGTGGTAACCTACAAAAGGCTAGCTCCCCAATCATCAAAAATTTACATTATTTATACGTTTTAGCAAACAAAAGTATCAGTATTCATTGGCTACAAGTTGCATAGTTCTCCCATTAATTAGAATTATATCTTAACTCAGTTTGGTCAGCGCATGGTGCTGGTAACACCAAGGTTGTAGGCTCAATCCCCATATGGGCCATTCGCTTCAGAGTTGGACATCTTGATCCTTGTGGGACCCTTCCAACTCAAGAGTATTCTGTGATTCTACTGGTTAAATGATTCACTCGCTTATGTTAATTACTCCGCATGCTCACTTTCTTCCTCCTCTTGAGTCAGTGGGTTTCTAGACTTCGTGGGCTGTGTGTCTGTTTTCACTCTCCCCCTCCCAAAATCACCTTTCACCCAGTTGGCACTTTAGACTGATGAGTTGCCCCCGTTTATTCCTCCTTCTGGCCCTATCTTGGGCGTTCTGCCAAGCATCCTTGTGGTGTGTTAGTTCAGCATTCCACTGTGACTGATTTTAGTAGATATATAATCCCAAGTTCCGTTTTTTCTATTCTTTCTCAACAGCCACAGCTACTGAAGCATATTAAGCGAATAAACGGGGTTTATTGATGAGTAGTTTATCAGTCTGGAAACCCTACACCAGAATCACCACTGCACGAGCTGAGCCGGGGGGTCTTCCCCGGGGAGGTTTCTGGGTGTTTCCTGGGCGAAAGCTCCCAGCCTCAGCGCCTGCTCCAGCTGCCCGTGGCTTCAGCCCGCCCCTGCAGTGCCTCATTGGATTCCTGGCCGAGGGGGTGTTGCCGCCGCCACAGCGATAGGGCGCGCGGGCGCTGATATGCCGGAGCTGCGGAGCGTTGTATAAGAAGGCGCTGCAGGGAGCAGAGGAGGATAAAAGAGGACCACGTTTCTCCTCTGTGAGCTGAAGAGGTTAGTGGCTATTACTTAATCCCTGCTAGCTGTAATTGGGATTTGGAAGCAGGGCTTTCGTTTTCTGTCCCTCGCCTCCCCAGGATTGCTCGGCACCGGCGTTTCCCCCTCGGTTGTGGAGGCTTGGGGAAGCCCTGCAAGTCACGTTGTCCTAGCTGCTCCAAAGACACCCTCCACACCAGAGGGGACGGGCCACCACTCGGGGCGGGGGGAACAGGGAGAAAGGGAAAAAGCCCTTTGTTTGAAAGAATGTCCAGGTTGCAGTGAAGCAGAGTACTAGCCTGTAAACGATGTGGAAATAGCCAAGTAGCATCTTCGAGTGGCCAGGGCACTGCGTGGTGAGAGTGTGAGAGGTCATGTAAAACGTTTCCTACAAACGGGACGTATTCTGAGAAGTGCTGGGCTTCCTTTAAATCCTGTGAAAACCCATGTTTATTGTAGTTACTTGATGCTCCCTTCTGAAACACCAGACCATTAAGCAGGCTGTACCTCAGTTTACCCATGAGTAAAGTGAGAGTGAGAATATTTTCCTTTTATAAAGGGACGTGGTGGGGCCATATTTCAGACAGCTTTTGGTGTGAGAAAGGTGATTCTTATGTTCTCAGATGTGGTACAGAATCCGTGTATAAAACACATTAACGCTATTAATAATTACTTTATGTTCTAGTCACAGCTATCACTTACCTCTAGCTAAAAAAAAGAAAAAAGATGCATCAAGGCTCAGTCTACACACAGTGAAAAGGCAAGCTCAGTCTTTATATAACTCCTGGCTTCCTGCTGAACTTTTGTGTTGGAGCTTGTTAAACCCCAAACAACGAGTGTTAATTAGGACAACAGTTTATTGAACTGATTTTGTGTGAAATCATTTTTATCCAGTTCCTTGCACTGACTTGCCAAATTAATTTTTGGGGAATAAAGGTAGTCTTTCAGCTGTTGGATCTCTGGTTACAGATGTGAACACAGAATGACATTGTGCCTAAAATCAATAACATAGTGTTTGAGCATCTTTCTGTCATTTGTGTCAATAAATGAGAAAATTAAGACAAATCTGTTTCAATCATGTAAGTCCAACTTGAAGTTTAATCTTCGTAATATAAAGAGCAAAGGGTTAATATTTTAAATTATTTTCAGGATATATAAGAAAGCCTTAGTTAAATTCCTACTAAAAACTGTCACAAGCAGTGCATGCCACTTAGATAATTATTAATAATTAAATATTAATATAACTATAATTGATAGTAAAATATTTTAAAATTTCTTACTATTGGATTAGGAAATGTCTCTTATTCTGGAGTGCTGATGATCCTGGACTCCTCCTCCTGGGTTTACATCCACATGGTCAAGAAACTTATCTTCTGATACAAATCTCTCAGTTTCTTCACAGAGTGAACTGAGTTACTGTTTGTGAGCAGCTGGAGTTTAAGTCAATGAAGTATGGTTTGTGTTACCCTTAAAGAAATGGCAATGCTTATTTTGTAGAGCTAAAAGGGAGACTCAACCTTTGTCGTTTTCAACTTCTTATTCTTAGTGTCCTCATTATTTTCCCAGTTGTGCTAACTGGATGTTTCAACACCCACTCCTCGCCCCCCAAACACCCCCCCGCCCCCGAGCCAAAAAGACCACCACATTCAGCTCTAAGTGACTTCATTTGAAATGTCAAAGGGCAGACTTGTGTTTTCTTGGTCATGAAGAATATCTGCTGTATCCACAGATTTGAAAACTAAGCTTAGCAGATGAGAACAGGACCACTTTGCTCTCTGCACTAAAAATTAACTGGCCTTGTCAAAACAAGTGAAGATAAATGGATAAATTAACTGATAATTTTCAAATTAAAATGGGAATCACTTTCCATTTTACACTGTGGCATCAGGACTTCAGTAAGATGAAGGACTGGAATGCACATTGGTGTTTTTGCTTTTTAATAATGACTCTGAAGTCACCTCAGTTTCACCCATCTTATAGAGAGAATATTGCACTCTGTGTTACGCAGATTTGTTGTAGGAAGCTTCAGAGGGTGTTTGCCATTACCACTGCTGTGATCCACTGAAGCTCTGTCTGTGCTGCCATCCTTGGCTTGGTAAGCAGAGTCAGGCAACAGGAGATAAAACTAAGCAAAGTTGGGAAGAAGTGGAGAAACTAACAGAGTTTGGATGGATGTGGTAGTGGGAGAATAAGGCCCTGAGGAAGGAGTTCCTGTGTTTTACACAGCAGTACAGCAACATGAACATATGCAGGATGGTGGATAACTTTCACTTCTAATTTTCAGGCAACCATACATCTTTCTGAAACTTGCAGGTAGTGCTCAGTATGGTAGAAGAACTTATATTACGCTCATAGTGCACCTTATTAAGTGAGGCATTAAAAAGGTTACTTCACTGAATGGGGAAGCAATGGGGCTTAGGAAAGAAAAACAGTCTGAAAGCCAAGGCACTCTTGCAGTTTAATCCTGTAGTAAAAAAAAAAAAAAAAAAACCTTTTAATCCTCTCACTTTGGATGTATCCATGCCCTGTTGTAACTTAGCAGAACAAAGGTTGCTGAGGAGCTGTCTCATGCCTCTGGAGCTGGCCTTGAACCATGGCAAATGTTCTCATGCCTGTAAAACCAAAGTGTGGGACTTGCATCTTAAAACTTTACAAAGGAAGTGCAACTATAGTAAAAAGATAAATATACATTTGACTTGTTTCCTCTCTACTCTCTAAGCAAAAAAGAGCTCTGGCTTCTTGTCTAACTGAATTTAAGTGTTCCTTAGACTAATGTTTGCAACTCAGAGAGCTACTGGGCTAATTAGAAAATATTGCAGAAAGCACACCTGACTGGGAAAGATAATGAAATGTGTTTGCTAATCCTGTTCCTCCAGATGAGTATAATCCACCACTTTAACAACATGAGTTGAACAATTAGAGTTAAATAAGTTTCTTCTCTCTTTTTTTTTTTTTAATCCTCTCAGCATAGCATTATTAACTGGTTAAAAGGAGCCTGTTTGGGGCAGCTAATGTACCTGTTGTAGTAACTAACCTAAATGCCAAATTAAAGGCTGCACAACACTGGCTAATAAAATAAATTCTCATGGTTCAAGTAATGTTACTGCATTTATTAGCTTTCCCTCTTAGTGAAATGTGTAGGTACAGAGGCATCTTTTTCGTCTAGTCATTACATCTGTTCTGTGAATGAGAGGAGAGAAAAGCTGCCAGAGAGAACACGGATTATTGAATAATCCCCAAATAACAGAAAGGAAGAAGGAGTACAGGATGTGAGGGGTAAGTTGAGACCACAGTCATTCTAATTAAAATATCATGGATGTTTCTTTGCTATGCTAGAAGCGATAAAACTTTGTGACCCTTTCTGTTGCTAGGGAGAACAGCCCTTAGTTGGTATTTACTGTCTTTCGCAGGCTCTGACACAGATCAGCAACGGAGGCTGGTTGGTCTGTTATTTGTTGATGAACATAGAGACCTCGGTGGCTTGCTCGTACTTGTCTTCAAAATAATTAGCTGATTTTTCTGAGACATAGCCCAGCTGTGTGCAGCTGGAAGTGGGATCAACATGTTGGAAGAGATCTCTCTGTGCTTAGTGTTTAGTCTTGGTGACAGAAGATACAAACACATCAGGGATTGAGGTGCGGGGGCTTGTGATTTGTTTGGAGTTTTTTGTTTTGTTTTTTTGCTGCCATTAAACCAGATTCATAAAATTGGGACGGAGACAGCAAATTAGTTCCTGATTTGTGTCTTTCTGTAAAGGTTTGATTCTTTAGTGGCAAAAATCTGCAAAGAACTCAGATACTCAGACAATTGGAACGTGGATAAAGAGGAATTCTGTACTGTTGATAATTCACTTTTAAGTGATGAGGCTATAAACCAGAGCGGTACATTTCTGGCATTGGAGATGATCATGGGCTTTGTCTACTTTCATTCTTGTTCAGTGTAGGACAGAGCTAGGCCTTTTTTCAGTAAGTATGGAGTACTTGGACTTGCAGTCCTGGAGTGCAGTATCTGTTAGAAACAGTCTGGAGTTGTCTGAGGTATCTTAGGTTCATCATCCAGAAGTCAGGATAACCAATCCCAGCAGTTGTTGAAAATGTTTGCCCTAAGAAATGTGTTTTTAGTTTGGACTTTTGTTTTTATGAGGTCTATTTTACATTTACTTACTTGCATAGTGAAGTGAAATGGCTATCCATACATTGAGCCCAATATTTGCAAATTAAGACGTACTGTCTGTTCTTATATGCCTGGCATCTGTAATGAGACCTTAAGACTGAGGGCTCTTGAATAAGTATTTTCAAAATAAATAGGTCATTTGCCTGACTCTATTTACTGTTTAAAAATAATAGTATTCTGCCATGTGTTTCCAACCCAGTTCTTCTTGAATAGGTCCTGATGACAGCCTGACCTAGTAATATTCACAATAGAGATACAATAAAGACACAGCAGAAGAACCATAAAAATAGCTGTATTATATGATAATATAAACAGGGCTTAAAGTGGCTGGCCCTTTATTTTAGGGTAGATAAGAGCTTCCTTTCTTCTCTTGCCCTCCAAGCAGGGGATGTGGCCATGTAATCCTCTGGCTGCTCTGAGCCCAGTTTTTCTGATAAGACTTTATCAGAAAGGATACTGCTTTCAAGGACACAGCATTAATGCCCTGATATCTTTGAAGAAGGCCAAATTTTGGACCAGGGAGATGTATGAGGCACCTTTTTTCCCTTTTTTTTTTTTGTGTTCATGTACTCAGGCAGAGAGAGTGCCTTTCAGAAACAACTGCTGATCTGCTGCATGTTACCATCCCTCTGGCTTGGCCAGACCTTCCCACCATCAAATGGGGTGTAATATCAGAAACAAAATGTTCCTCTCCTTAAAGCACAGGAGGGAAAGTCCTCCTATCCTAGGTGCTCTTAAGTTATCAGCTCCCAAGGAAGTATGAAGGTGCGGATATCCCCAGAGTTCAAGTTTCTTTTGATTAAATGACTACTAAATGAGATGGCGACTCTTCATCTTTTGCCCGTGTGATCTCCTACTGTTGTACTGACAGATGGCCTTTTTCATCAAGAGCAGGAAGAACTGATGCAGTTGCCAAGTCACTCTCCATCATTTTTGAAAAGCCATGGCAAACAGGTGAAGGCCCCAGTGACTGGAAAAAGGGAAGCATCACACTTGTAGCAGGAGGGTTGGACTAGATGATCTTTAAAGGTTCCTTTCAACCCAAAGCATTCTGTTGTTCTAACAAGAAGTGCAAAGTACATTCCTTTACTTCATGCTCATGATTATTATTTTTAATATCTGGCTCCTGCATTATCTTATTTTTGCTTATATGCCTATCTTGAATAAACTTTCCTATTTCAGACTGCAGGACTAAAATCCATCAGGAGGAAAAGCCATCCAGCCTTACAGCAAGCGTAGTCAAATGGCTTGTGATCTCTAAGTTTGACTCGAGCTGTTGTTACACTGTTACATCCTTTGTCCAACTCAGTTTGATCTTAAACTGTGGATCTGAGTGGGCTCGGAGGACGGATTATTGCAGACAGTTGTCATTTACATTTTCTGAGCTGCTGAGGCTCCACTTCTGCCTTTAAGTACACAAGTCTGACCATGTGAGGGAAGAACAGAGATTGAGGGTCTAATGTCAAAGGTGGGCATCTATAAAACAGTGACAACTTAGAGATGCCCACCTGTAGTGTTTGTGATTATCATATTAGTGTAAGATGCCTTGTGTTTTCCATTTCTAATGATAAATAAAGAAATCTTGTATTTAAAACTGATTTTGTGGAGGGGGCACAGTCATGCCCGAGTTGTGGATGGCTTAAATAATTAATACTAAACTTACACAGTTGACTTCTTTCCCAGAACCTTAAAATGCTTTCTTGAGTTTAGTTAGCAGAAGATAAGGAAATAAGAAGGGATTTAGACAGACATTCTAAAAAGGAGCAAGTCTGAATAAAACAATGAATTGGTGGCACAGGATGGTGGTAGTTCAGTAAAGCCACTCTCTTTTTTTTAGAACTCAGTGACCTCTTTGGCTGTTTAAAGGAATGATGCAGTTAAGGACATGAGGTGGGGACAAAGCTCTTCTCTTATAAGAGTAACTGTTAAATCACTTCACTAAAATATTGCAGAAAAAATGAGGTGGGTATAATCTAGTGAAATCAGGGAAAGAGAGAGAAATGTTTGCATTATGTTTCAAACAGGAGCACTCATTCCTGGAAATCTTCTACTTCCTGGATCCAATTATTTTTCTGCCTCTTTTACAAGGTATATTGTCCTCTTCCAGTGCCCTGAGTATTGTCTGCTCCTGAAACTTTGCAATAGCTGTTTTAGTTATTTCAAAATTAGGTGCTTGCACCGATCCTGCCTGTGATGGGATATTATCCATTTGTTCAGCCACAGTTGTTATAAATAAAGTAATAGTCCACACTGATTTGGCAGAGGAAAGAAGAAGAGTGATACTGGGTTCTTTTGTCCCTGTTACATGGCCATGTTGGTTCTGAGTAAGGTGTGCATTTAAAATACTCCTCTAAACAGACAGTCAGCTTCACTAAAACCTTCCAGCTCTGCATCTTTGAAGGCAGACTGTAAGGAATAAAGAAGGCAGGGGTGGTATTTAGGTCTATTACCCAATTATAGTTATTTTTACATAGATTTTTGGAGGGGGTCTTTGAAGTTGCCAGCAGCTTCACTGGTCCCAAACCGATGAGATTTAACAAAGTATGTAGAAGCTATGATGCCATTAATATCCTGGCAAAATCCATCCAGCACCCTTCTCCACCTAGTGGCACTGTGTGGCCAATCATCAAGTCAGTTTATAATTTTTGATGAGTTTTGTATTCATTGGACACTCATGTGCAGGAGCTGAAATATATGTTCATCTTTCTTTAGAGATGTTTTAAATATAAGTAGCTTTGGAGTGGCTTTAGCCAAGTAGAATCTTCTACTTTGCTTGAAGTTGCATCTACCTAAGTTGATGGCAGTTTTTTGGGGGTCCTTTTGGAGACTTTATGTAACAATAAATGTGGTGATGGTGAATCTGTAAAGAGGCAGAAAATTGTAAATAGGAACTATTTTGTAGGTCGTTCTTTCACTTGTTTATTAACCCTGAGCATGAGCTTGAGTATGTCGGATTCTACCTTGGCATGCTTGAAGGTTCAGATTTTGGCATGCTCAGAGCTGACTGAGTGTTCAGGCAAATCAAAACTAGTGGTATTTCAGGCACCTTCTCGGCATATAAAACTACATCTCTTCTTGCAGAAATCGCAGGTTTTGATGTGGGTAAACCAAGGAATTGGGAGGTGTGGGCCCCCCTTTTGCATTCTGTTCAGTCATACACAAATAAAGCATTGTTCTTTCTAAAACACTTCACATGAAACCTAATGTGCAGTTACAGTACTGTGGGAAATACACTTTAACAGGTTTTCTGTAACCTTCTTAATTTTTTTTTTTTTTTTTTTTTGTACTTTTTTATCAGGTTTTCGGTAGGATATCAAATACCGCCTCTAGTGGCTGATACTTCGGGAAAGGTGTTTGCTTTCTTGGGACAATTTTAACAGATGAGTAGCACTTCAGGACTACTTGACTGCTAAAGCACATTTAATTGCAGACTAACTCTTCATGAAAGAGTGGCTGGCCTATGTGATTCTTGAGTGTTGGGTTGCCCATTAATATGAAAAATACTGAACTCTACAGTTAGGAGGGAGTAACCTCAATTATTAATCTTCGTTCAAAACATTCTGTTTTTCCCTGCTCTCAAGAAATTTATGACATTGATAGATTTGCAAAGGGTAATGGGAATGGAGAGCAACCATTGCATTTTTCAGGCCCCACTGAGTGGCAGACTGATAAAATGGCAGAGGTGATAGGGCATAATTTTTAAGATTACAATATTATGCAAAAGTTTATCTATTTCCTAAGTTATCTCAATCTAGTTATGAATGAAAGAACAATTTTATATCACTCTCAATTTATTTTAGAAGAGTGAAGACTTCTTTTTTCTGGGTTAGGGGATAAGAAAGTCAGCTAAAAAAGTACACTTGTCTGACTAGCTAAATTCTGTGTGTATATTGTTTTCTTTGAAGAGAATATGAAGCAGGCCTCCAGTGTTATGAGTTGCCATCATGCTGGCAATGCAGGCAGAGAGTTTCATCAGCCAGGGTAAGCAATATCTTTATAGTGACTGCAGTGTGTAGTAGGAGTGCTTTTTTTGTTTGGAGAATTCTCAAAATAGGTCAGCCTGTTGGAGATCTGGCACGCAGTGACCTTTAGTGGACCGGAAGATAGGTATCATCTATTGGGTTGAGTTCATAAGGATATTAAAAGAATATAGTTGTAGCTGGATATGTGTTTTGTTATTGTGCATACTAATACTACAGTCAACAGCAAGAGCTCCTCTTTCTTCATGGGTTTGTGGGAGTATTCTCATTGAGATCAATGGGATTACTTGTGATTAAAGCTAGGCAAGCATATAATTCCTTTTAGGATTTGAATTTCAGATTAATTTAACAACAAGAGAAGGAAAAGAAACTTTTTTTTTCTTATTCATTGTAGGGCATTGTTTTATATAGATATTTCAGTATAAACTTTAGTTAGTCATATTTTCTAGATGTCTGATCTGTATGGGATTTCCTGTAGTGAAGAAGAGAGGTTGTAATAATACCTACTTCTTACATTGCACTTATTATCAGTAGATCTGACAGTGCTTTACAGAAGAAAGAGGTTCTCGCTGTGCTGGAACTGGGACTGATTGGGAAAGGGGGTGTGACTTGCTTGCCTTGGGTCAACCAGTGAACTTCCATGAGGAATTATGAATACAGCCTGGAAATACAGCTTTCCTGCTTCTGCCCAGACCAGCCCAGCTCTACATTCTTTAGGCCCTCTGAAGAAGAAAGAGTCTGTAGAAAGGACTCAGTTGGCAGGAAAATGCAGGGGCAGATGTAGTAATTGAGAAAATATTTCAGAACATTTTTCTGTAATTGTTCATCATCACTTCCAGTTGTGTTACAGCAAAAGGTTGAAAACCTCTTCTGGCATTCGAGTTTACCTGCAAAGCACATGTCAATCTATCAAGTGAGGTGGAGAAGCCTCTTCTCTCAGTAGGTGATGCAGCAAAAACAAAATGAGCAGCATAAGCTAGGGAAGGGAATGGGCTGAGATTCTTGGGCATGTCTCATGGGCTGCCCTGTCATCTGCACCTCTTGTCATTGGCTCTGAGTAGTTTTCCCAGAAATGGAGGTATGGATAAGTAGTTCTCCAACTACTTTTTTCTTTAACAAAACATGAAAAGCATTCAATTTTAAACAGTGTAAGAGCACAAAACAGCAATTCCTTTGTATGAAATAGATGTTTAAGCAGAGTCTGAGACAGAGTGTTCAGACACTTAGCTGTGCAGAGACGACTCTGGGGGGTTTATTGCTCTGCAGGGAAGCTAGGGGACATGGTTCATGGTCCACAGGGACCTGGCAGAGTTCAGGTTTGTGTTAGCTTTAGTGTTTATGCAGATGTTAAGTAAAAAATGTGGTGCAGGATGTTTCATTACTTTTTTTTCCCCCCTTTTTTGAGTTAGTACCATTTTTAGCTTTATTCAGGGTCATTTTCTCAGGCACAGATTGGTAGTGTAGCAATACTGTTGTTTGGTCACCTGGAAAATTAGAATCTGAGAATTGCTGGTAGCTCCAGAACATAGCTTGTTCTCCTGAATGGACTTTACTCCAAAGTAATTGACTTGTTTCTTATTAAAACGCTCTGCTCTTCTCTTACCTTCTTCTATCACTGTGTCAAATTCACTTCCAAAAATTGTTACAGAACATTAAAGCCTGACAGAAAATTTGGGGACATTTTATGGCTCTCTTTGCTTTGCACGTATGCTAATTAGCCATATACGAGCAGCCTTTTGCTTAAAAAGTAGTTGCGATGAGGCTGCAGTTATATCTAATTGTTTATTTACCCACCAGAAGTTTCACAAGACTTTCTGTAATCCAGAGCAGTTCCTGGAAACTTACTATAAGCAAGGGTTTAATTTTTTTTTTTTTTAAGGAGATATTTTTATAAAATAAGAAAGTGGAGTCCTTCGTGTCTTTCTCTTAATTAATTAATTTTTCAGGTGCCCCTAAGCAGGCTCAGTTTTTTCTTGGATATTTTCAACCTTAGCAGTGTAGGTATATTGAAATATAATTTGAGTTTCAAACAAAATGAATCTGACTGAAGACAGGTCCCAGACATCTGTAGAGAAGCTGTTTTAAAAGTGTTATTTGCCTTTGTTTTTCCTCTTCAGACTAGCAACCAAATCTGCATCACAACGGGTGACTACAGGCAAAAGAAAAGGAGAAAATGGTCATTCTTACCCTTGTATACACATCACAGAACTTCTGTTTCAATCCTCCACAGTGTGGAATATGTCACATATTAAAACCAGACCTTCAGATTTTTTCAGTGCTTCTTATGGTTTTATATTACTTTTGTGAGATGATTTTGCTTCAAGTATGGAGTTGCAGGCTCTGGAGAGCAGCCTTGTGATGGGTGTCAGGACCACTGCAGACTCTGGGGTTAGCACATTTAGCTTGCAGAACTGTGTTTAAATTAAAGTTTTCCTCCTGCTCAGGAATTAATACAGGAGACAGCATATCTGTTACAACTGCAGTTCTTTATTATCAGCCATCTGCTGAATAGAGTAAAGGTGCTTGTTTGGCAGCTTAACACAGCATCTGGCCATATATCAGCGTAACTCTATCAACTTCAACTTCGGCAGTCACCTGGAAAACTATAATTTAATTGGTGAACCTGCATTTAAAAGCCAGGAAGAAAAGTCCCGTCTGGCTGTTTCCAAAGTACAGTGGTGCCAGTCAGGATGAGAGATTGTTTTCTGCTGGCAAACCTCTGTGAGAGTTGGTGCCTTGAGGTTATAACTCACTCACCAGACTGTGTGCCTGTCAGGAGATTGTGGCCTGGGTTGTGATAGCCAGCGAGATGGGTGGGGCAGATAAAGAGGTGCTGCGAAGTCCGTAACAAACAGCTCTCAAGGAAAATGTACACTGTTGCTCTACTACTTCTGGGTGCTGCTGTTTTCCTCTGAAATGTGCAGGCTGTAAATGGTCTTGGCAGGTTTTTGAGAAAATTTCTGATTCTCATTTTGTGTTCAATTAATGTTTTCAAGAGAAGTAACAAAGAGTGTTGGAGGTTACCTTTCTGACTGTCTTTTTCTTGCAGAGGACTTTACTTTTCTTTCTAGGTTGCAGTAAAAATAGAGCAAAAATAATCCATCATGCTAAGTGAATTCAAACAATAATTTTTTGGCATTTTTATTCAAGATCTTCAAGTTGGGAGCCTGTGCAGGGTCTCCTTCCAGGAGGTACTTCAGCATATATAGAGGTTAAAGTGCACAAGTGGTTTCCTGTAGAACAAAAGTTACTTATGCCTTTGAATAGGCCGCTAAATTGGAGTATTTGTGAGTTTTTCCTTTCTGAATAAAAACACTAACAGAATCCGCTCTGTTCAGCTTCTGCTTTCCCTGCTCTGGGGAGATCTTTCATGGTGAGGGTAGACAGTGAGAACTAGATGTGGTGGCACAGGTTGTAGTGTGTACCAGCACCTCAAGTATGGCATCCGCCAGGTCTCTGGGTATTTGAAATCAGAAAATTAGGTCTGAGAGAAACCTCCCATTTTCAACTTGATGATTTTACAGTGACTGCTGTTGTCTATCTGGTATTTCCCTTTTAACTTCTGTTGAGGAAGGTTCTGCAACCCTCATCTCAGGGCTTTGCTGCAGTAACAGAGAAAACATTTTGTATGATGTCTGAACAACAAATCTGTTGGAAGGGAGCTCTGGAAAACTTCCTCATTCTGTCACCAAAAATCAGTAAAAATAAAAACTCCTTAACGCCAGTGTAGCATTAAGAAGCCAGCATTTTTTATTTGGCTGGATGCATGAGGGGATATCTCCTCCAAAAATGGTGCATGCTGAATACAGAAAAACACTATATTTTGCATACATATTAATTGATTTTCCAAGAATAAACACACATATGATAATAATTTCCCAGAAATAATTAACATTTTTCCTCCCCTTTACATATACGTTCTTTTGTCCTGGAGTCTCTTTGGTGGTCCCTGGTGGTCGGTGACCCCAAAGTCATACCTGACTGCCCACTAAACTGCTAAAATTTGGCACAACTGGGCTGGTTGCTTTCCAGTTCTTCTTACAGAATGGGTATCATGCATTCCATAGGCCAGTGGTTTTTGAAGAATAAGCGTTGTGTTAACTCACGAGGTGCAGATGATTTTTCATCTGACGACAAGTCCAGCCAGGTTTTTTGTCAGGGGAAAAGATCCAGCCGAATCCAACAGCTTGAAAGAGGCAAGACTGGCAAGACTTCTATAGCCCCGATCAATATTTAGGCTTAAAACATATTCCAAGCACAGGCACGCAGAGCACACATACACACAATGTGTACGTATGTGCATATGTGCGTGTCCTGACACACAGGTCACAGACAGAGCACTCACAGAAACACAGACAGCACCAGCAGTCCCACCCTGCTCGTCTCTCTGACCGAGCAGGGTGATGGTCTGCCAGTGAGGGTGTATGTGTATGCTCACATGTACACGGTGGGTCCCCCCAGCAGCCAGGCTCAGACACTCATGGTGCAACTGCTGAGCATGCAAACGGGAATTAACCTTGACACCAGTATTTTCAGATTAAGTACTTGTCTGTGAGGTTTCTGCTACTCTTAGGATGCATGTGGCCCTTGAAGCAGTACACTTTAAAACACCAGACTGGGAGTGCTTCAGGAAAGCCTCCTGCATCAGTGTTATGCTATTACCTGTGATATTAACCACAGAATATTTTGATTTCTGATGTGAGTCATTTGTTCATATTTGTGGGAACAAGAGTTTGAAAACTGCAGGGAAAATGCATGAGGCTTACTGAAATTCTCTATGTGTCATGAGAGAAGGTACTTGTACTCATTCTGTAATGTCTAGACATGCTATGAAAAATTTTCTTGAAGGGGAGATGATTCCCGAGTTCTGCCTTTTATCTTGCTTCTGCACTGACTTTGCATGGCCTTAGTGATGTTGCACAAAACAGGTAAGCCTTGCTTCCCTTAAGCTTACCTCAGTGAGTATTAGCAGTTTTGAGATGTAGGGTCCCACTTGTGATTGCACTGGGTGACGGATTTCTTTGGACTTACTCCGTTGTTTGTTTTGGTGCTGAATATTCCTGCTTTGATGCTAAATTTTGCAAGAATATTTGGGTATACGGCACTTTTTTTTTTCTTTTTAATTGCTACAGGGTAGCCTACCTCCAATGCAGGAAATACTCAGCAGAAGCGCAGAGAGCTCAAGAGCAGAGGGTTGATGGTACAATGATGTATTGGTGTAGAATAAATGATCCTCTTCAGCTATTTGCCTTTCTCAGCTCTTTCTCTGTGTCATGCAGGGCTCGTTTCCCTCGGGAAGCGGAGCCACTTGTGCTGGCTGTCACTGCAGAAGAGCTCCCACAGCAGTCAGTGGCAGCTGCCATCGCCCTTGTCCCGGTTGAGAGGGGACCTGTGGTGAGGTTGGCAGGGCTGCCTGCAACCCGGCCATGGTGGGTGCTGCTGGGATGTGGGAGGCATTCCTCAGTCACAGCATGTGAGCATGAAAGACATCTCCTAATCTTCTCACCAGCCCTTTGCTTTCATACAGCCAGTTAGGAAAATGTGGAGAAAATGTTTTTGGACACTGGCTGATACACTGTTATATCACTTTCGGTATGACTTTTTCAGTATGACAGGAGCCAAAGTTCAGCAGCCTTGAAAATGCCTCTGAAATTTCTTGTCAGTGCTTTAAGAGAGGTCACTGATTTTAAGAAAAAGGCATGAAAGGCAGGCACAGCAGTTTATAATTTGGGTTTCCTACTTGATCATTTTTGTACTTGAAAGATAATTGTAGCTGTTAAGCTCTTGTAAAGGTTTGAAAGAAGAAGTAAGTTTTTATATATTCATGTGGACTCTCAGATGAGAATTCTCTATTCTGCTCTTACCTGGTTTATAACAGTTCTGAAAAACACCTAATTTACTTCTCTCCCTGAGCAGCTGCAGATTTTGGTGTGTGAGCAAAATAAGGGTAATAAAAAGCTGCAGCAGGGATGCAAGCATAGCAATTTTTCTCTTAGCTACTTGCGTTAGCACAGGTTCCGTCGCATACATTTAGTAGCTGTCCCTTTCAGTGTATTAGCCAGTGAACCCTTGACCTGGACCAAAAGGCTGGTTGCTATGGCAATGGGTTGCATAGTAACAGGTTTTGTTCATAGGTTGAAATCATCTTGCTTCTCTTAAATGTTACTTTTGAGGAGGTCGTAAGATATTCATCAGAAGAAACCAGGAAAGTCTTTTTCAAAGGAGAGGCAAAAATATTGATGTTCAGCTACCTGAGCATCTGCAGAGAGATGTTCTTTGTTCCCTGAAGTAGGTAGTCAGCTCCCACACTTTCTTCACTTTGTTGAAGCAGAGGTCAGCAGCTCACGAGCAAAAAAAAAAAAAGTAATTCTTGGAAACAAGATGACTGTAGGAGGTTCAGGGGAATTTGTTTGCTGTATGACTCCAACTCCCAATCCTGCTGAAGGCAATAGGCAAATATTAACAGCTTAACACTCCCGTAACCTTGAAAATTTCTGAGCTTAAAGTAATCCTGATCAGCTCTTTTCAAGCTGGACTTGTGAAAGACTGGAAAGATTGATGTCTTGAGACGTTATGGGCTGCATGTGTGTGGAGGAAGGGGCAGGTCGGGCTGTGCTCTGGTGAGGCAGTGCCCTGCCCTGTACTGTCCCACCCCTAGAGCCTGTATCCCAGCCNTGGCTGCCAATCCCTGGCACACCAGAGGCAATGCTCCACACCCACCTCTGGAGCCCTTAGCCCAGCTTCTGAGTGCGCAAATGACCAGAAGTCCCACCTGGGGGAAGGTGGGGGTAGGAAGGCCAAGCGGTATTTAAGGCCGAACACAAGGAAATCAGATGTCTTGACTGCACCTCCCCTTGGAATGCCTATCTGAACACCACTGGAACCCAGGAGCTGGTAGCTATATGTGTCCTTTTCTATATATTTTCTATCTTCCTTTCCTTCTCTCTCTTCTTCTAATTCCCTCTTCTTGGATTTTTGAGTAACTTAAAATTGAACTGGCTTAGTTTTCAAAGTTGAATGGGCTCAGTTAGTGCTTTTGAGAAGTGTTTTATGTTGATTGAATGTTGCACTAAACCGTTTGCCAAATTTCTCTGGTTTTCTAAAGTTGCCAGTAAAGTCTTTTTTGTTGTTTTGACCTCTTGAGAATGTCTTCTCAGTATTTCCCCTGTGCATCTAACTCGGAGTACATGGACAACGATGAGCTGTTTTAAAAGTCTCAGTGATCAAGGTTGTTTGGAGCCTTACAATACTAAAAAAGTTCTTGCTGTGACAGTGGTCAAACGCTGTGGCAGGGGCATGGGAGGTTGAAGTACTGCCAGTCATGGGGGCAGTCAGAACTCAGCATAGCCCTGGTGCAACTGAGTGGGGTTTGGATTGGGTGACCTTCTGCGGCTCCTTCCAGCTGAGCTCATTCTCAAGTCTGTCTCTTTTTTTCTTTGGCCATAAAGAAAAGCAAATATGATGGAAAGCCCTGACCAGGACTCTGCCTTTGCGTGGTACTGAAAATGAGTTTTGTGGTTACGTTGCCCTCCTTCTCCCCCCTCTCCCTCAGCCCTACACACCTCTGTTCCCTGGTGAACACTGTCATCATGCCGTACTTCAAATACTTGGATATAAAATGTCACTGTAATTCCCCTAGAGAACTGTTCAATATATCACTCATTTCTTTTCTTACACTGAACATGCTGCTCTGTGTTTTACCTTTGAACCTCTTTGGCATATATATAGGGAGTGGCGTTCAGCACCGTATGCAGGAGCTTATAGGAAAATGAAATACAAACAGTGGCATGTGATTGGAGAGGGGATCTTTCTTCCTTTGTGACAGCAGCTGTCAACCTCTTGCACTGCTAGAACAGTCGCTTATGGCTTTGCTGCTGAGCTGTGATCCTGTCAGACAAGAGGCACAAGGGGTTATTCATTTACCCATCTCAATCTCAGAAAGATGTGAAGGCCTGCAGCCAAGTAGTGTAAACAGTCTGAAGAGTTCACTCAGGTGAAGGGATTGGCAGTGGCAGGAGGAAGACTGAAACAGAAGAAACAGAGACTGAAGGGATGCTTTCATGAGATGGAAGGAACAAAAAATGAAAAGGGTCTGATCTGACCTGACTCATCCTAGGCCATTTTCCTGTAAGTCTTCAATTAATTTACAAAGTGTTGCTAGTCCTCAGGGTGCTGGAACAGTGCAGGTTTGAAAGGTTACACCAGTTGCCCAGTGCTTCCGCAGATCAATA
Source organism: Platysteira castanea (assembly GCA_013397175.1). Taxonomy (NCBI): domain Eukaryota; kingdom Metazoa; phylum Chordata; class Aves; order Passeriformes; genus Platysteira; species Platysteira castanea. The sequence goes on from VYXC01001044.1 coordinate 1,680,804, forward strand.
GCAGATGATAAAACCAGCAGAAGAATTTGTTGCCAGAGGCCCAAGAGCCCAGCCAATGAGTACCTGTCTCACCCTCCGTATTATGTAATTGTGTCAGCAATTGCATTTGGGAGATGGAAATCTTAAAGGCATGCCTGCTTGTCATTTAAGAGATGGCAGAGCTTTCTCTGTGCGCGGAAATGTCAAGCGAGCATCTTGACCAGATTATCAGATGGTTGGTTACAGCTTGACGTTGTAGGACGTGCTGGCGCTTACGTGGGGAAAGCAAAGATGCTCCTTGCTTCCTGTCCCAAAGTATTCCAGCTATGCTGCTGAGCACTGGGACTGTCTGTGTGGCACCGTGCTGCAGACGCTCAGGAAGTCAGCAGGGTTTATATAAAGCTCTGCTGGGTTTGCAGAACCTTTTGGCTCCTTTCCAGCTTGGAAGCAGAGATATAAATAGAAGAATGTCTCACTTTTGATGTCTGCTTTCTATTCACGGAAAGGAAGAACTTTGCTGGAGCTGTGATTTAATAGCTGTTAAATACAAATCTCAAGACCAGTCCTATGACAGCGTGAACTGCTTGATCCCATTTCAATGGGATATGAGTGAGCTCAGTAGCCTATAGCATCACATCTCTGTTAGCTGGTTGCTGACACCTGAGTAAGGTTTGGTGCTATGGAAGCAGGGTTCAAGAGTAATCCATTCTCTCACCTTCCCTCCCAGTTGTGCTTCTCCCTGCTACAAGAAAAAAAAATGTCGCTTTTTTTTTTTTCTTTTGGACAGATTAGCAAAATGTTTGGGACAGTGGTGGTTGGAGTTGGAATTGCTGGCTTAGCACGAATCCGAGACTTGATGAATCCAATGCCTTCCAGCCCTTCTGAGCACCTGAAACTCTTCGGATTTGTATCCAGGTTAGAAATTTCATCTTAGCATGTTTAATATGTATATTGCAATGGGTTTTTTTTCTTTTTCAAACTGAAAAGGGAAAGTTTGTGTATATATGCCTGTCATTCTGAGTGCCAGCTCAGAAGTGAACACAGAAAGCTTTGCAAGAGGGAACAAATAGGTTACCTTAGTGAGATATCTTTAAGAAATTACTAAAATAAAAACTGAGAGATAATCTTCCTATAGGATCTGTATGATAAAAAGAAATCGTCTGACTGGAATTTCCTGTAGGTTTAGGGTAGTGCAGACAATAAGTACACTAATGATCTAGTGTCTGGATGACACTTCTAAAAATGTTAAAAAAAAAAAAAAAGTTTTCAGAGTTCTAAAAAATTCTTTTACAAAAACATGTTTTAATGCTGCCAATACTCCAACTTCATAATAAAATTCTAGTACTTTTTTAAAACCAGGTATCAAACCTGTAGATATATAAAGAAAAGCCCATGATTTCGTACATGCAATAAGGTTTCTTCTTATGCTTCTTAGAGGACAAGAGTTTTTCTCACGAGTTTGGAACTGTGGAAATTTAGTGTGTACCTTCCTCTTAGCATTCCTGCTGGACTGTCTGACCCATTACAGTGGAGCATAAAAGTTTGAAAGAGTTAGGCAGTACACTTAGGGATCTCAGATTGTGAATGTATTTTCCCAGCTATGCTTAAATCATGCAGGGTTGTTTGAGATGGAAAGGACTTGATTAGGTCACCCACTTTATCTTCCTGCCAAGTGCACTTTTGGTTCTCTGATGGCTCTGCCAGTGCTACAGGTAACCTTGAAGAGCACTGAAGATGGGGTTTCCACTGTTTTTTTGGAGGGACAATGCTGTTGAAATGCATGATGCACAGTAATCTTCCTTGGATGCCAATCACACACAAACATCACCTGTCTTTGCTTTCGAGTCCTGCTTATGGCCTGCCTTCCTGCCCTCTGTCGCCTGTCCTAACACTGTCAAGATGCCTGCTCCAGAAGTAATGCGAAGAGCTTCTGGGGGCAGTGTGTGTTTTTCATTTTCAGCTGGAGATGTGCTCAGCTTGCTGGCCAAGAGAGCTTTCCCCTTAGCACTGACATGCTGTGTGTGTTGCAAGGTGAGCCATCATAACCAAGCATCTGCTTTGTCTCTCTCCTGCTTGTCTGTACTTGCAGTTGTGTGTGGCCCTGCCAACTCGAGTGGTTTTGTCCACGTTGTCCAGGATGATGGGGAGAAGTTCTCCCATAGGAGCACTGTCGTCTTCCAAGTCAGTCTTTTACAGCATCCCTTTGGTAATAACACTTATTAAAAACCGAAACGCCAAAACCAGAAGGGACTTGGCAGTTCAGTAGCAGGCCAGTTTCTGGACTGATACCACCACCTACACACTGGTCCATTTTTTTTGTTCTCTTCTCCATTCCACTTCTGTCTGTAAGTGCTCATGCTCTTCCTAGGTAACAAACTGCCTTTGTTATACCCTGGTTGAACTCAGTGAGACAGTGGCCCATGGGAACAGTTTTTAAGTACTGCTACACAACATGTGGTTGGGAAGAACGGACTGTGACAGTTATACTCTGGTTGTATTTATGCTAAATGTGCAGGAGAAGTTTTGGCAATATTAATGAGGCTAAGCAGATTAGCCTGGAAGACGCTCTGAGAAACAAAGACATCCATGCAGCCTTCATCAGCACAGAGAACAGAAGCCATGAAGAAACCATCAGGTATTTTGGGGAGTTTTCCCCCCCTCTCTTCCCCATTTCCCCTGTGTTTTAGAAGCGCAGAGGAGCTGTGTAAAGCTGTTGCAGGAGAAGATATGAACATTGAGGAAAGACTGGAGACTAGAGGCCTGAAGTGAATGATAGTGAGTTCCCTAGAGCACCAATAAGCCCTGGAAGAGAGTAGGATTTAAGATGCATTAATTTCCCAAATAATTCCATTTCCGTACCTCTAGGCCTGTGTTTGATGGACAGACAGCTTAAAACAGGATTTAAAGCCTTTCCTCACAGATTATATTGTGGAAGAGTAGTCCAGTCCCCCACTCCAGCTACTTACATGTCTCTAAGTCAGAAATTGCAGTGCTCAGTGCTGTAGCATTTTAGTGACTTGATGTTGGTGAGTGAGGGAATTCTGTGGCAAAAGAAGAATTAAAACCCTGCTTCCCTGCTGTTTAAATGTGTGGTGTAGCCACCACACCATCCTTGTTAGGAAAGTTGCCATTTATTTCTGTTACTCCATGTTGTGCATCTCTCCATATGGAGCTGGCTATGGGAATGAGATGCAGCTTTCACTGTGGTGAAAGAGGATTAGGTTAATATTCTTTTTAATGCCTGATCTTTTATCCTTTTCAGAATGTTTTTAGAAGCTGGGAAACATGTCCTCGTTGAGTACCCCATGGCTTTGTCTGCTAAGGCAGCCCATGAGCTCTGGGAGATGGCTGAGCAGAAAGGTAACGCATTTGTTCTCAAGAGTGTAAACAGTATTACCTGTCGGGTAGCACCAAAGGCACCAAACTCAAAGGCAAGTCTATTAGTCTATTACTCTCAAAGGCAAGCCTACTATTAGTCACCACATGCGAGGGAGTGTGACTGTCTCAGAGATGTGCCTAGGCTAGGGTTTAAGACTTGTGCCAATAGGGAAACGAACACACAAATGTCAATGCTAAAAGTAAGGTATATTTGCCCTCAGAAAAACTCTAGCCTCTATTTGTGACACTTAGAATTCAGTTAAAGAGGAAAACTTCTGTCATAGTGATAGTAAAGTACTTGATGAGTGCAGCTACTGGACTTCAGTAATTCTGTGTTCTCTTCTTGGAAATGAAACTGCAAACAGCTCTGCTAGCTTCTAGCATTTGTGATGTGCTGGCCACAGACAGCTGCTCGTGCTGTTATAGGCCAGCAAGGCATCCCTGTCTGAAAGACAGCTTGTCTCTAAGCAAAATCTCTTTATTTTTGGAAAATGTGTGGTCCAATCCCAGTGGTGCAAAGGGTTGGAAGCTGGCAGTTGATTTGGGGCCAGTGGGCATGAACGGGGCTCCAAGGGAAAGAGCAGTGCTGGGCAGGAGCGGAGTGCAAATCATTGGACAAGCTGCACTTTTTATACCACTGCTTCTTGATAATCTCCTTTGTGACTTTTGTCCTGAAACACCGGAGGTGTAGGATTTCTGCTTTGCTGTTTCCCTGTACCAACACCAGTTACTGCCTTGTTGCTCACCAAATGGTTTCCCATTGAGCAGAATTTATGGCTCTTTCTTGAAGCAGCGGCAGTTACTGTCAGCAGCCTACGCTGACACTGCTGGAAATCTTCCAGGAAAACACATACTGAATGAGGGACACATTCAGCTTGTATTGGATAACCTCTATTTCAAAGTAGCCCAGTTAATTGTAATGGAGGGAGGTACTTCTTAATATATTGTTCCAATCTGGGTCTGAGTATTATGCTATTTTTTCCCCTTCCTTTTTCTTTCCTACTACCCTGGGAGGGAAAATGCAGAACAAGGAAATGTGAGGGGAAAGAGGCCAAGAATTAATTCATCTGTTACTCCGAAATCTTATGTTTCAGCCTTAGCTGGGTACTGGGTTTCATCACAGAGTTCCTGTTAAACATAGCAGCTACTGTTCCCGTGGTCTATGTATTTGTTGTCTCCTGAAAATCCTTGACCCAGACTGATGCTTCAGCTCAGGGCCCGTGTTTGATTTTCTTCCTGACATCACTTTGTGAGCCATGCATGAGAATATTTGTAAATGGGTTCCTACTGGTGGCTAGTGAAGCCTTTACTGTTTAGACATGACTTTGATTCATTCAGAAAACTTACATTTAATCTGTTCTGATTTTTGCCTTTTCTTTTCTTTTTTGCGTTTTTTTTTTTTTTTTTAAACGGCAGATAAAGTACTCCATGTGGAGCACATTGAACTTCTTACTGAAGAATACAAGCAGCTGAAAAAAGAGGTGGCTGGGAAAGACCTGGTGAAGGGAACACTGCATTTCACAGGTCAGTAGCTCTGAAGAAATCAAAGTCCATCTGGATTTGTCTGACTGCTCCACAGGGATACCAGTGCTTCCAGGCTTCATTCAGTCCTCTTACACAAGAGTCTGTCTATAATCTGAGTAGACACAGGTACTGGTTCTGGATAATTCCCTTGTTGAATCCACATACACCCTCCTGTCCTCAACATGTCCTGGAAGGTTTGTTGTACATGTACTTTGTGCAGCCCTCTCTGCCATAGCTCATCAACTGACTCATTTTGACATTGACCGTGCTTGTTGACTTTCCTACTCAATCCATCCACTCATGATCTTTCTACACCCTGATCTTTAAGCCTGCAACACTGCAGTTTCTTCATCCTTTCCTATGCAGAAGGCATTATTCTTTTTCCTATTCCTCAAGAGTTTCTATTCCACCAGGTAGTGTCCTCGATGAAAACAAATCAGGATTCCCAGCTTTCAGTGGAATTGCCCGTCTGACTTGGCTGATTGACCTGTTCGGAGACCTTACTGTTACCTCTGCCACCAGAGAGAAGCAGAAGGATAAGAATTATTCCAGAATGACTGTTCACTTTCAGACAGCAAACAAGAAGTGAGTAATGTCTGTGGCAACACGGGAGCCAGGCTCCTCATCATCTGCAGGACTTCTGTGTGCAGGTGTTCTGCATCCTCCTCTCTTCCTGTGGAAACAGAATGGGTGGAGGCTGGCATGAAAGTGTACATCTCTTTTAAAGATGCATTTTATAATACTGAGTTTGATCTCCCTTTTATTATGTGGTGACAGTATCCTTCCTATCAAATAGGATGTTTTTAATAGCCTTACTGAAAAGTGGTATAGTATAAGTATGAAGTAAGCCATCAGTATTTCATACTGTCGACTGAGTACTCAGCTTGGTCCAAAGACTGGTGGAAACTCTCAGGTTCAGTCATTCTGGACCATCTGTGCAGAGTTCATGTCCTTTCAAATAGATTGAAGTTACTTACAATGTCAGTTTAAAGCAACAAGATACAACTTCAGAATTATCTGGCATGAAAGGGTAGAAAGAAATTACGCAATGGTGATGGAACTATTTGTTCTTTTTTTTTTTTTTTGGTTGCAGATATGCTAGTAGACCTCTTAAAAAGCCCAAACCTAACCCAGCGTTTGAGATAAATGTTTAGTTAAAGTAGTAACCTGAAGGGCTAGCTGTTTGAGGCGGTGAATAATCAGGGTTCATTTGGACTTTTAACTTCACCATGGCTAAGCATTTCATCAGCCACTCCTACAAACCCCATTGCAGTTTATCATGGGATTATCATCTTGTTTTAGCAATCCTCTTCTCCCTTTAAATAAAACAGCATTTCAAATTCCTTTTGAAAAGCAGTTGTGAGAGGACAGAACTCTGTATACAAGCTCTGTTTACCCTCTTAGCAGTTAGCTAGTAACATAAGTAGCTGTAAAGATCTAGATAGGGTGAGATTTTGAACTAATTCCAGCAGATGGAACTAGCGGGTGGTTTAAACATTTCCCTGGCTGTCCTGTCTCCTGGGTAGTCGTTAGCTGCTATGTATGATATTTGCTGGACACAGAACTGTTTCTGGATTACTGGTTTTTTCCTGCTCCACACCACGAACTGATATCTGCTTCTCTTGGCCACTACTATATGTATGGATCAGTAAGTGTTTTCTCACCAGGAATGTTTTAATAACTTTGGGGACAGTCAGTTTTATGTCTCTGGGATAATTTAGGGTAGGTGGAAAATTACATAGCGTTCCTGTATTGTGTTCGGTGCTGGGGCCATATTTCCTGCTGACCTTCCCCCACTGACGTCAGTGGAGTTACTGCAGCAGAGAATTTGGCCCACTCTCTGTCAAGTGAAGTTATGGCCCAGCAGTAGTGGTGGTGGTGTTACGGATCTAATTTGCACAACCTTTATTTTCCTGAAGGATGGGAAAGGTCTGCACCTTTCATGAGAGCTCTCCCATCCTTTTTTGAAAGGCATGAATACAGTATCCTTGAGAAATCAGGTTAATTCATCCTATTTTCTGCCTTGGAAAATACAGCAGGTGCAGAATGCAGGAGCCTGTGTTCTGCTTGTTAAGCAGGGATTTGTGCAAAGGCTATAGTCTGTCTCCGCTGCACAGCCCATCCTGGCTGCTCGTCTGGCTCCGGGTGGATTTTGGAGGTGTGTGTTAATGCCTGCACCCAGCTATTTGAGAGATGACCTCTGCCTCTGTTGTGTGTCCAAGACAGCTGAGCTGACAGCCTCTCTGTGATACAACATTGAGCAATCCAGGAAAAGTCAAACCTCTACTGACAGCACGTCTGGTTTGGGACTGCAGTTCCTGTCCCAGGATTACAGAGTTTGGATTCAGTAAATGTCAGAAATCAATTTTTAGTGCTAGCTCAGAGATAATGATTTAGGCAGAGTCTCTTTTGATGTTAACTAGGGATAGGGTCCAATTGTCTAATTCCCATCCAAGCTAAGGGAGCCTCTCATTGATTTAATGATAAATTAAAAATACTTGCATTTTCAAAGTGTGAAAATGAAAATGTTTAAAAGAAATTGAAGATATTTTCAGAACATATTCTGACAATAAACATTTGAAGTTACATTTTTATGGCAATCTAAGCTTACAGAGTCTAATAAAATATCTTCAAATTGAACATTCATAGAAAATGATGTAATACGTGCTTTCTGCAGAAGTTGCTGCGTAAAATTTTAAGCTGAGTGGACCCAGAATTCTTTCAAGCATGAAACCAGCTTGATTCTTCTGGAGGTACACAGTGTGTTTGCTTCATATTGGTTTATTGAGCTATCGCAGTCTAGCAAGGGCCACTCATTATTTGAGGAAAAAGAGAATCAGAAAAGCAAAAAGTCTCTCTCAGTCTCTGAGTAAAATGTAGCTAAGAAAATGTTATCAGTTTAAAATCTGGAAAGACAAAATTGCCATAGAAAGTCAGGGTGTTTTCTTCACTGCAGACTGTTTGCTTTGCAAACAGTCAGTATAAAAGTGGTTTGTTAGTGCTTGATTAAATTTTCTTTTTCTTTTTAACTACCCAACATATGTAATCCAGCTTTTTTCAGCTATCAAAAATGTTGGATTTGTTGCTTGTAAGTAACACTACTAACACTTCTAAACAAATAAATGTATCTGTAGCTAGATAATACTTTGATACAAATCTTTAATGAAAATGGGTAAATTGTCTATGAAAAAAAGCTACAGACCTTCACAATTTTTTGACATAAAATACGAATCTGTTTCTTAAGCTACAAAATTGCTGAAATAATGTGTGGACTTGCAACATACTTATCTTTATAGCACAACTAGAGGCTTATTTCAGAGTAGAAGTTGTTGTTAATTAAAAATGAATACGTTTTGCTTACCAATCAAGTAGAGTCAACCTCTCTTTGGGAAAATGACTAAAAATCCAATTGCAGAAGAAGATAAATCTATTAGTAAATCCAGCATTTTCCTGCTCACTGATCTAAATCAGTCATTCTAATCACTTTGATTAAATTCTGCCCGCTCTGCATGTTTGTGCTTCTGGTTCAGTGGCTTCCCAAGCTAGAGCAGGAGGCATACACTTGAGCCTGATCACTGGTGTGCATCTGCTCTAGATCACCCCAGGGAGGTGCTCCTGCACTGACAGGGCCTGTTTTGGATCATACCCTGAGCTCCTTGCTATTACATGATGGAGATCTTTGCCTGTGCCTGCCCAGTGGTTTCTTCATGCCTGCCTACCTGAGATAAAGCAGCTTTGAATAACAGTGGCCTGAACCCTCTGTGACTGTTTACTATCATAGGCATATAAAACTGGTTCTGTCAAGTCGGAGCAAGGCCCAGATTGCTCAGCAGCCTGCCTCTGACCCCGATCAGCAGCCTTTACCTCAGGGATGGAGGATGGGAGCACAGAAAACGCTGACCAATATGGTCCCCAAGCACCCTTCTGCTTTGCAGGGACATGTAGCCCTGGGACTTCCTAAAATGCATGGTGCCTTTGCATTTATTAGTCCTCTGAGAATTCTTTTGGTGCCTTCTTGCAGGCTGTAATTTGGGGTATTTTTCCCCCTCCAGCTGTTTTATTCTGTTCATTCAGGTTCATCTGGCCATGCTTAATTTGTAGGGGGAGTGGTGGGGGTGTGCATGTACAGGTGAGCAAAGAATAATTGATATGATGATGTAAATATAGAAGCTGAATCCTAGAGCATAAATGATGAGAGGTGCAGAAACATTAAGCTGAGCGCTCTGCAAAATGTGTTCAGGGCAGATTGACAAGGACTTTCTTTCCAGATCTAATGATACTGAAGATTTAATGGGCAGTACTTAGAGACAGTATTCTTCCGGGCTATTGATGCCTTCATAATTTGTGAGTGGCAGACTAAAGTGGGCCATAAAGGCCTGTGGAAGGGCCATCAATAACCAAGTAAGAAAAATAATGTGCATCCTCTAAACACAGGCAGTAGTGAGTGCTGATGAATGAGCTGCAGAAAGGCAGTGGTACGGTTCAGGCAGTTGACAAAAGAGCAGGAAGGGAGGATCGTGGCTGTGGCTGGTGTTGAGGACCATTCCTCAAAGGCATTGCAGTGTTGGGTCAAGGAGTCTGTTAAGACCCCTGAGGTGTCACAGCATGTCCCATGGCTTCTTTCCCCTCAGCCAAGGTGGGAAGTTGGGAAGGAAGATGTGAGCTATGCAAGTCAATAACCACTACCACCAAGCTTGGTTTGGAGACTGTGCTATCATGTTGGCGTAAGACAGGACTCTGCTCTGATTAAGAAAGGCCTGCCTGAGAGTCTCTGTAGGTATAATTTCTAGGATCAACTCAGTGCTCCCAGTGATGAGAATGAAACATTTTAAAAGTTCAGAGAGTACAGACACTTGTGTCTGTGTCATTGAACTTGTCCAGCTCATCCCAGAGGGGTGAGATTCAGGTCACATAGTAGCACCTGGGTCATCACTATGAACCTGTGAGACTTAAATTTATTCTTGCTGGAGAAATGACTAGACATTGAGGACCTTTCGAGTTTAGCTGTAACTGAATTATGTACAAAATTTTTGGACATTTGACTGCACTTTTCATCTGAGTCCACAAACAAACAGCCCACAGACTTCCCTCTTCCTTATGACGTGGCTTGATGCTTGCTTCCCTTTGTTCATAGGGAAGACAAAGCTGGAGGGAGCTTAGATGGTGTGCTGAAAGTCATGGCATGCAACAGTGGCAGAGAGACTATTACCTGCTGTTGAGCTCTGTAACCACAAGGCATGTTTGTCAGGACACATTGCCTAAATATGCAATGACTGATATTCAAAAACAGTGCGTTTATTAGAGCGTTTTCTGTAAATGCTGAGTTAAAAAACCAAACAAATTAGAATTGTTGATTCAGTTTCTTAACTAATACTTTTTCTCTGCTCCTTCACACTAGACCCTTGACTTGGATTGAAGAAAGGGGACCAGGGATGAGACGTGAAAAGAAGATCAACTTCTGTTTCACAAGTGGTTGCCTGGAGAACTTCCCTGAAGCCCCGAGGTCTTCTGTTGGCCTTTTCATGCAGGATCAGAACCTCTTTGCCAAGAAACTGCTGGGCCAGGTCTCCAAGGAGGAGCTGGCTGCTGAGAAATGGCGAATTTTGCGGTGTCTTGACCTTGCTGAGGTGATCCAACAGTACTGTGAAGAGCCAGAGAAAATCTATTCCTGAGACTGCTCTTAGGGAAGGAAGAACATGGCAGGTGGAAAAGCTGTAGGGCTAGAACTCACTGTTGCCATCAAGCAGTTGCTATTTCTGTTTCATGACCTTCTTTTTGAGTACTTGTGATTCCTGGGCTCTCCAGGTGGTCTGGAGAGTCTGGGCTATACCCTGTGCCTTCTGGTTTGCACCAGACCAAAGCAATTCCCCTGCTCTGATGCATCCCTGTCCTTTCAGGTAGTTAGGAACCTAGCAACAGCAAGCTTTCCTGTGATTCAGCTGGAAATATCCCTGAGAGTAGATCCTGCAGGACTGTAAATACCACATATAATTCTCTCTCCCAGGGTCTGTCCCCCCATTCCAGATATGTCTGCAAATGAATGTGTCTCAATAGTATTCATGTACTATTTTCTAGAATGTATTAGCTAGAAAGATGTTCCAGTTCAGTGTTCCACCTCTTTACTTGAAATACAGAACTTGTGCCACCACAGTCCTGACCTTTTCTTCCAGTTGCCCTGAATTGTTCTGTGTGTTTGCTCTAATTAGTAGTTTTGCCTGTTAGGTGTGTGTGGGGGTGGTGGGTTGTGTGTTTTGTGGGGGTGGCTGATTTTCACGCTGGAGGTCAACTGTCTGCAAATAGAATCTGTATGGGTATCAAACCACAACAGAAGAAAAGCCTTGTCTCTTGATAGATGCCATGTTGATTTCATTCCGTTTCTCTGGTGCCCTGTGCCAACATGGAAATCTTTTCCCAGCAGAAATTAGGAACATGCATTGAACTAATGCATTGCCTGCCTCCTTTCTACTGAATTGAAATATTTTTCTTTTTGTACTTGAAGGAGCATATTATTCTCCTTCATTTGCATTCTAATTCAGCATGGGAGTGGATCATAGCAAAAAATAATAAATGTCTTGCGTTTAAGAAAAAATCACTAATGTACTCCTAGAAACAGAAATTCACTACAAATAGTGATAAATTTAGAACAGTATTGTAGAAAATGGAGCAATTTGCAAGTATGTCCATGTGCTTATGTCATGGTTCAACCTCAGCTGGCAACTAAGCATCGGACAGCTGCTTTCTTATTGTACCTCAGTGGCCTGGGGGGGAGAGAATCAGAAAGGTATAGCGAGGGAGAAAAGGTGGGTTCAGATAATCAGTTTAACAGGTAAAGCAAAAGCTGCACGTGCAAGCAAAGCAAAACAGGGAATTCATTCACTGCTTCCCATGGGCAGGCAGGTGTTCAGGCACTCCCAGGAAATCAGGGCTCCCTCACACACAGTGGTGACTTGGGAAAACAAGCACCAGCACTCTGAATGTCCTTCATTCTCCTTTCCCTGCTTTATATGCCATATCGTATGGAGTATTTCGTGGTCAGCTGTCCTGGCTGTGTCCACCCCCAACCTACTCGCTGGTGGGATGGGGTGAGAAGCAGGAAAGGCCTTGAGGCTGTGCAAACACCAGTAAGCAATAACTAAAACATCCCTGTGTTATCAACCCTGTTTCTAGCAAAATCCAAAACACAGCCCCATATTAGCTACTCGGAATCAAATTAACTCTACCCCAGCCAAAACCAGCCCAGGGCATAGCATATGGCACTTGTGGGAATGGGTCTTTAGCATTTTTACTGTAGTCACAGGATCACATATGAAAATATTATCACTTCCCTAAAGAAGCAAGCACTGCACAACACTATTAACAATTCCTCTGGTTGTCTTTTACTTTCTAATTACAGCATCTGTTCGTGCTATATTAATATAGCAGCAAACTTCAGTCTGTGCAATTGTTCTTTCAAACCAAAACAATCTTTTTTTTTCCTGCTTTATCGTTTGGGCAACTTTTTAATAAGGGAACGTGAATGTATACGTAATTATAGCCAGTCTCTATTGACAGTTAAAAATCTTCCTTTGGGTAAATGTTCATTCAGCAGTTGGATACAATTCAGTTTGTTGGAAACAAGAAAGGAAAGCCTGTACAATTTTCTCCCAAATCAGTCGGATTTTAGCAGTGACTGGAGCTTGATGTGTGAATGAATTCTGCATGTGACATTTGTTTAAATCTACCCTATCTGTTAAAATCAGTGAAAATTCTCCTGTTGCCTTCAGTGGATTGAGACCCATGTGGGTTGGCAGCAGATTTGTGCAGGCAGATCCTGTGCTTCTCCACCCAAACGGGCGCCTTACTGAGCACTCACAGGGGCTTCTGTGCCACTGTGGTGGACGTGGCATGGGCAGATCTCATGCTGTATGAGTGGGAAAAGTGGATTTTTGGCAAAACACAAACAGTCCACCTGGGATTAGAATGATCTAGAATCTTCTGTGTATGTCTGCTATGTATGACAGCCAGTGAGGGGTCCTGTTCCTTGACAAACTCCTCGTCTGTGAATATGGGGTGAATGCCACTTGTTTACATGCTAACTCACAGTGGGTAGCTGGGGAGGGAGGGAAAAGGGAAAGGAGATTCACACATCTCTAGGCATCAAAATTAGTCAGCACATCTCCCCGGGCACGCTCTGCAATTGCTGGTGAGAGCAGTATTTCCCTAGGAAACAGGGAATAAATTCATGGGAGTTGTGTAGAGCAGCAGTATAATATTGTGCAGTGAATTGTCGCCTGGAGAAGCTTGTTTCTATAGAGAGCACCTGGGGAAATTAGCTGGTTGATTTGAGCTAGGGAAGGCAGATGCCTAGAGCTTGGATATCCCACACTCTCCTTCATTCCCCTCCCAGTCCTTCCAGCTAACCTGCTTACCTACTACTGTCTGTCCTGCTCCTGGGAGCCTGCATCATTTTAATGGCTTTTCCTTCTGCCCTGTGAATTTGCCAAGGTACCGTGATGGTTTGTATATAGGAGCTAGGATGTTCAGTTCCAAATGTTTATTGTTTAACCAGATGTCACACTCACCAATAAAACACTGGAACTCTTAATCATTCTTTTTTGTTGCCTTTGTCCTTCATTAGCAGTTCCCATTGCCTGTGCTGAGTGTCTCCATCCCAACTGGTTTTTTCCCTGCTTTCACTCCCCAAGGCCTGTGAAATCCTGCCAGGGACTACAGGCTGTGATAATATCCTAAAGACCTCAGCTGCCTCCTTCTCCTGTTTCAAAGTTCTGAATACAGGTGTGGTAGGATTTGTAACCTTACCTCACCTCATGAGCTCTCCCACAAAATTCCTGCCCTTTCTGTGCCATCTGACACTTACCCAAGAGTACTGGCAAGTCTAAGTCTTGCTGTGCACTTCCAGTTTCCCATTCACAACAACCTAGAGTCTTTGAGCAACCTTATTGAATGTGCTAGGTAGAACCTAAGACAAGTATAGAAGTGGGTTTTCTTGGGGTTTTAATAAACTGCTTTGTCTTAGCAGAAATGACAAGAGTTTTTCAGGTAACATTTGGTGTAGTCTGAACCCAGGCAGTTTCAGAGATGCGGAGGTATGGAAAGGCAAGTACAAGGTGTGACATGAGCAGGTGAATATATTGTGTTCTTTAGATGTGGCTGGTTTTCTACTCATTCTGCTGGAAATCACCCTGCTCCTGTGGAACACTAGGAAGTCCATTGCAGGAACATTATTAACCACTTGATGCTATGAGTTTTCCTGGAAAGTGCTATGATAAACAATTCTCCTCTGTGAAGGAGAGATGTTCCTTTGCTGACAGAGGCTGGAAATTGGCAGATGAGAGGTGTGGATTCACTAGCTGCAGCAAGCTAGCTAAAACCTGGAAGAAGTGGTTTGATCTAAAGCCTTTCTCAGAGGGCTAGAGATCATGGGAATGGAAAATTTCCAAAAAGCAAAGAAACTAGATATTGGTTGAGGAGCTGGAAAGCTGTGCAAGAAGTTCTGGCTGAGATGGAGAGATGGGTATCATCCTGGGATCAACCTGAGAGCTTGTTCTGTGGTGCTGGGAGCAGTCTAATTTACCTGTGTGATTACTTAGGATTATCAGGAACAGTGTGGGAGGTGGGATGAGGGGGAAGGCAAAGAGGACCAGGGAGGCTCCATGGGAGCTGCTTGAGCTGGCATTATTTATGAGGAGGATGTCACTGAAACCCTCCCCTGAGCAGATCAGAGAGACAAGGAAAGGGGAAGGCAAGGGTTGGCAGCTGTGTGGAGTGAGGCTGCTTTTCAAATAGTCCCGCTGCATCAAAACCAGCTTTTTGAAATGAGTAGTATGTATGGCATCTGAGTAAAACTGCAGGGCTGAGTTGGGATTGCAGGTCCTCCAGCAGTTTGTAGAGGGGTCACAGTGGTAGAGACTGAACCATACATCTATTTTTAGCTGTCACTCTAGATGTTTGATTCCTTCAGGTCGGCAGTGTGATCCAGCCTTGGACACCCTCACAGTTTGCCGGTGAGCGATGCACCAGAGGGAGCCTGGCAGCACTGTGTGCTGATGTAATTCATGCACTAGCACTTACTGCTCACCGAGGCATGGGATGTGCAACAGTAATAAAGCACAACACTAGGAAGCTAAGGATCTCCAGTAAAATAATAACTCCAGGTTTTTGACAGAGATAGAGAGATATTTGGCTAGCCTTAAGTGCTGTAAGCTGGTATTTGTAGAGGCTGAATTAAATAAGGTTACAGGACTCTGTTGAGAAATCTGTTAGAATTTTTGTTTAAAGAAGGGGTGTAGCAGAGGTATTATCAGTAGCAGACTTCATCCCTAATCCAGAAGAACCAAACCATGATATGGGAAGACAGAAGTATACATGCAGTACAATATGGTTCAAAACAAAACACTGGAGCCAGCTCTGGCTGAGCTACCTCTGTTAGCACAAGGGCTGGCTTCCATTTTAATTTCACCTGACCAGATGTGCACAGCTTCTCAGCACAGCTGGGTGGCCTTTGTGGAGCACTGTGCTAATTCATCAGGCCAGGTAAACACACCCACAGCTCAGCCTGAAGCGCCCCTTTGGTTCCTGGCCTTCCCAGCATCAACAGTGACTTGCTCCAGTTTACATTTACCTCTTGGGCTGCAAAGGGAACTGAAACACAGCTTCCAACCTGTGCTTTCTGCCTTCTTGCCGACCCATCCTGGTTAAAACAGACAGCTTTTAGTCTCACCCTTGTCCAAGACGTAAGTGACAGGGCTGCTGCATGGTGATGGCAACAAAGTGGCAGGGATCATCGTGGGATTACAAGTTATAGAGCCCTAGGTTTAGTGCTTGTCTTCCACATCCTGGCAGTAAACACACCTTACTGGAGCCCAGCTGCATGCCGGTCAATAAGCAGAGAAATTTCAAACTCATAATTTAAGTAAAATTACCATATTCAGAAGGTCTGAGTAGTAGCCTGCAGATGTGCGTGCTAGCACTTACAAAAATAAATGTGTCCTGTTCTAATAAAAATCACTTAGTCTGAGTTACTACTTAAAAAAACTTCTCTAAAACTTCTGACTCAAAGAATCTTAGATCACGTTGTGTGTGAGCTGACTTTCTGATTTAGCTGCTGTTGCTGCTGTTACAACCTGCCTACTAGAGTTCCTATCTACCACACCTGGTGGATTGTGCCATCCTGCCTGACCTCCAGTGAGTCATCTCTTTTCCCTGATAAAAGTCAACTTACAAAGAATCCAGCATCATGTCTCTAAAACAGCTGAATTACCTCAAGATGGTGAATAACTAATTCACGAATTAGGGCTTTCTGATGTTTTGTGCATGGGTGTTATTTGAGTAACAGGTAAGTAAAAATAATTTTAAAATTCTAGATTAATTATTAGCAGAAGGTCAAGAAGCTCGACAGATCAATATTAACAGTAACAATAACAATAATAATGTCTGAAATAATGTCCCTTTATGAATATTCTGTCTTTCGGGAGTTCTGAAACACCCCAGAAACCGATAGGGTAAAAATCTGTATTAGTAGAAAGCAGTGAGTAAACCATTAGCTCCTCTTTTTACTGACGTAATTCAAATGTTGTCTGCAATTCAAATATAGTTCTAATTAAAATAGTATCTTCCAATGGTTTGGGAAGCAGCACTCTGGCAGCACTTGGGTTTTTTATTTGATGCCAGGATTCATCACTGGTGTCCCAGTCTAAATAGGCAGCAGTATCCTCCTTCTGTGTGACTCTTCAAGGAGCTGTTTATATCTGTTCTCTTTCTTCTTCTTACCTACATCAAGGGATCCTCCACCTTTTAGAAACTACAATTCCCTTGTAAGTTGTCGTCTCTGCTTTATTCTGGCCCTTATTCTAAGCAGTACTTGTAGGTAACGTGGCTTTGCAGAGACTTGGTGAGTTTTTAAATTAATCAATATGCCTTTTCTCAGCTTCCTTTGATGTGAGTTTTCATTCTATGAATTCCACCGCTGGTGAATTTGTTACTGAGTCCAATTGTTTTAAGCCTTTTCTTTCTACTACTGAAGCAAAATATACATTTGTTACGGAAAAGGCCTGGATGCTGACATTATCCTATCATTGACTGTACTTGCATTTTAATATTGCATTTTTGCATATGGGGACTGTTTTAATTCTTTATCTTGTTTACATAGACAGTGTTCATGTTTAGACTTTTACTTTGCTGAAAACTATTTGTATCCAGACTTTAGATGTTATAGAAATTTCTTTAGGAACTGTTAAGATGGGGAGTTACAAATGCCTTATCACCATCTATATCTTATTTTGACCTATTTGACCTATAGTAAAGTCCAAACTATCTGTGTTCCTGTTTCTACGTGTATGGCTTGATCTCGTCTGCTAGTCCAGCTGCACTGAACTCAGGCAGGATGGGTTTATATGTGGATCTTTGTGCACACCTTGCCTCTCACCAGGCATGCTTTTTGCTTTGCACAGAGCAATCCACCTCTTCTGCAAACCTGCTGTGTTCTAAGGTTTGCTTCTCTTGTAATAGCACGTCCTGCTGTTGTACCCTCACCTCTGTGGGCTCATGAGACTGTTGCTCATATCTGCTTTATTACAGATATCTGTTTTATTACATGACCATGTAGGTCGTAACTGCACACCAGAGCACTCCTGTGTGCTCTTTATATCTTGCTTTTCTGTGTTAATTTATCAGCCATTAGAGCTTTCTCTACTTTTGCTTTTGAGCTTGATTTTATTAGGAGCTCATCTTTCAGTCTGTCATCCCAGCCTGCCAAGGCACAGTCACTGTCAGCTGTAGCCAGGTTACACACTCATGAATCATTTTGGAATGTCCTTGGTTTCACTCATCAGAGAAAATCTTTGCATAGAGGTGTTTTTCACTGGAAAATAATGAGGGTTTGTGTACCTCAAACAGTGGACCCAAGTTTTTTTTCTCTCTTCTAATGCCCTATTTTTGTTGCTTTTAAATCCCTTTGCAGGCACAATGCTCTCATAAATTCAGCCTTGTGCATGGCAGAGTGTAGCTGTGATGTTTTAGGGTGCAATTTGGCACACATTTGTTTGGGCACGACCACCAAGCACCCACTGCTTGTCTCTGCCAAGCTGCATCTATGCAACTGTGGCGCTTCCATCTTCTACCCCTACTGCTTCACCTGTTGAGTTTCCTCCAGATGTGCTGTGCTGCTGCCATTGCTGCAGCCCCTCTTCCAGTATTTTAAGGCGTGGCCTCGAAGTCATTAGTAAGAGGATCAACACAGGGCTGTAAGGAAAGGAACAGGCAGCAGCAATTCTCCACCCAAAATCTGGCCAACAGTGGGAGGGATGGAGTCTATCGTGGAGGGAGGAGGGAGAAGGCTGAGTAGTCACTCTCAGTCACCACTTCACCAGCACCTCCACAACAAGGTAGAAAGGTGGGCTCAGTGATGCAGCCTCACCTCCCAAGCTCTTGATCTCCTCCTTTATGACCCACCAGAAGTGGTTTCAAAGGGGCCAAGTGTCCGTGAAGGTGGTTGACATCAGTCACGAAGGAAACCCAGTAGAGGAAGGCTCCTTTTGTCTCTTACCTCATACACGCCTTCCTTAAATATACCTTGCTTTCTTTTGAATTGTAGCCAAGAGCCACGTTCCTTTTAGCAGCTGCCTCAAGATGCTCCTCCTTGGCAGCCCACAGCACCATCTGGCTTTGGGAAAGGAGGTGAGATGGGAGAGCAGGACAAAGTCAGGTAGAGCACCACCCCTGCCTTTTGGTGCTCTCAACGGGAGTTGTGCCTCACTGTGAGAGCAAGGAGAGTGATGGTGGAAACCCACCCAGGAGCAGGGTCTCACCTGGACACTGTGCTCTCTTTTTCTGCCTGCTAAGTTCCTACTGTGTGGTCTGCAGTAGTAAGGGCTTGTCTCCTGTCTTTGGAAATCCTGGAGTGGGAAACTTAGAAATTTCCACGTGGGATGGAGCTCTGGACACAGTATAGGACTGAATTTTGTCTGAACTTTTTGTCTCTGAATTTTATCTCAAACAGGGACAGCTGGTCACAGTTAGTTTGGCTTCTTCTTACCACCCTTCGAGCAGCAGGGTTTGTACTTTCTCTTTCTCATAGCTCTGCTAAAGTCACCTTCTGAAGGAAGCAGTGATGCCTTGACTGGCTGTATGGGTCTGGAGAGCCTTGCTGCTGCGTCAGGAAAGTCCTGCATTCTAACAGCTCCCTGGGGGAAGCATCTGGTTTTTGCAAGTAAAACTGGAATTAGAACTTGATCTGTAGCATCACAAACACGACAAAGTAGTGAATGTAAACCTCACTACTTTCTTACTCCATGGTATGTAGACCTCTCTCCTCTCTTCACAAGTAATTTGTACAGGCCAGCCCCAGTACAAAGGTGAAACCAGTGGTTCTGAAGAGTGATGAGCTGCTACAAGGCAGATGTATGGGAAAAGGATAAAAAAAGGAAAATGAAATAATTCCAGTAGAGAAAGGGTAGGGGAATTTTTACCTCTACTCTTAGTTGCGTCAGGAAGATACTCTTCAAGGTTGATCTATCCTCTGCATATGCAGCTGAAAGGATTTTTTTTCTGCATTGATATTCTGTTTGCAACAGCTTATAATAAGATGTCACTCGAAATGCTCTGGTCACTGAGTATGTTCAGACTTGTTTATTAGGCAGAAAACTGCAGTAAATCATAGTCAGGTAGCTATTACTGGCAGCATAATATCTTGCTATTAATGCAGCTCTGATCTTTTGGAAATTCAGGACACAAACTAAGATATATCAACAACTCAGACTCAATCCTGTGAACATATCCCACTGATTCTTAATGCATTAAATAATCACAGTTTAATCTGCCTGTCTGCTTTTGGCTATTCATGTCAGGGAACAGATTTGTTTTAAATGATGTCTTGCAGCTATTTTCTTTTTGACTGTTCCGTTTATTCAGACTAAAGCAAACAGTTTTCACGCAGTGAAAGCCTCACACAGTAATCCTTACCTGTGCAATACAAAGGCTAACAACATCAAAATGGACTACATCTCACCCACTTTCTTCAAAATGCAAAAAACCAGAGAGCCTCTTGCGTTGGCACTTGTCTATTCAACTAATTTTAAGGCCCACTCAGAGAAGCTGTGCCATTAACCTGTCACAGGAAAAAAGAAAGGCAAAGCTGAAGGGACATCTGTTGATGGGAGATGCAATGAAATTGGTCCCAGCAGCATCAAGGAGTGGGATTTATTCAAGGGAGGTGTTCAGTGGTAGAATGTGGATGCAAAAATAAAATCATGTCATTTGTCTGGCTGTCACAGAGTAAACACACAGCGAATAAAGGCCAACCTGAGCATGTCTGGGGCAGAGCTGGCAAGAGGGTAATTCCATTTCATGGCGCCAGAACTGATTTTTTTCCAGAGTGAGAGAAAGCAGAATTTCTGACCGATTTTTGTGGACATGGAAAGTGAGTTAGAATAGTGATTGAGATCTCTAAACTGCAAAGTAATACTTTGCCTCATTTACAACAGATCTGGGTCTTTTTTCTTCTTTTTCTCTGATCACTCTGAGTCAGGCAGAGCAAACATCCCACAGGACAGGTTTTTGCCTTTCAGAGTAGACTTTATGACTGTCAGAAAATATTCTTATTAAATGAAACAGAAAATAGAAAAAAGATCCATCTGGAAATTGAAAAGTGTTTTTCCAGGATTGAGCAACACCATGTGAGACGTCATTTTTTCAAGCTTTGTATGAGTTTCATTTTTTCAACTCATTGTATGAGTTTCAAGCGGGGTAGGCAAAAATGGTTAAATTACTAAAGTCAAATCTTAAACTGAAAAAAACCCACTCAAACATAATAAAAACGTAGAATTTAAATCTAGTTAAAGTTGCATTTGAAATTAAAATGTAATACCTGTTGTTATTATGTAAGTAAAATAAAATAATGTGATAAAATCGACAAAAAAACAATGCATATTTTCCACCTAAGTTTAAGATAAAGTTGCTGAAACTGGGGAAAGCTCTTGGCAAAATGACTAGGGCCAGAATCTTCTGAATCAGTAAGATAGATTTCTATAGCCCTAACTTCTCACGGAATGCATTTTTCATTTTACTGTATTTATTTCAGTATAGTTGCCTCCAAAGAATGACAAAACTATAGCAAACAAAAAGGCTGGAAGTTTAAAAAGCATAAATACTTGCTTGGTTCTCTGGGCCTGTGCTTACAAACAAAGTGTGGAGGGCTATCTAAGCATTTTAAAATCTTCAGGTTCAAACCCCAGATTATACTTCCATTGCTATAAACCAGTTTAAAATACAGCACATTTTAAGGTTAAATTCACTATTTTTCTTCTCTCTTCAGGACATTCAACAGAGTTTTAGATAACTGCTCTTATAAATTAGAGTAGCCCACATGCCATCCAAACCAAATCTCAAGTGAAGTATTAATAGCTCAGTAAATAAGAAATGCCCTTTGCTCTAAAATAATAAAATGCTGTCAACGGGAATCTGAGCATATACACTGTAAGTATATTAATATTCCTTGTATTCTATCTTCCAGAGTAACAGACACTAAGTAAAAGCCAAGTGTAAGTTTTACACAGAAGTTATTTTTGTTCTTGTCAGTGGTTCTTCATTGATGCAGTTCAATTATGGTCTCAAAAGTAGGTACAAAGTAAATATTTAACAATTTTAAAACCTGCTATTTACATTGAGGTGATTTGCCTTACTGAATTAAATCCAAATTTTCAGAGTTTTAAATTACTTTGATATCAATATATGATTAATTTGTCGCTTGATCAATATATATATAAAATAGACAATCTCTTCAGTTCCCCTATACCTCAAACCATTCTATGATAGTAGCTTAGCATGTGTTTAGTATCCAACTGAAATTTGTTGGTTTCCAGCTATGCAAAGAGATGGAAAATTCTTCAGAAGAGTCACCTCAGTGATAGCCCAAACTCTGACTTTTGGCCCCATCATATTTTGCCCTGTGTCCCTGAACCCCAAAGTGAGATGCCGGGGTCTTGGTGTATTTGGGATATTTCCACTGCTTCCAGAGAAGTTGTAGAGCTTTTAGAGGTTCTGTGCAAGATGTCCACACAGCCAACACACGGAAATACTTGTCTGGAGAAAACGAATGTATCCTGCATGGCATGAAAGAAAGGCACCATCACAGATGAAACATAACTTTGGTCTATTCCCTCTTAACCCCAACTGACAATTACTTCAAGGTTCCTTCAGCCCCATAACAAAGTCATCTTGATGGAACCAGAACCAGGACATGGCAATTAATCTGGCCCTGGTGAGGACCTGAGTGTGGAGCTGGACAGTGAGGTGTTTACGTGGCTGGCTTTGACTACTCATGGTCCAGGTTTATGTGGTGAGAAAATGTAAAGAGTAAGAGAAGGGTTTAATTTTGTAGTCTGGGAACCTGCAGTTATTCTTTTTTGAAAGAGTTGCTGTTCTTGAAGTGTGACAACTTTCTAGTTGCTCACCTGAGGAAGGACAGGAGGAGCCAAGCAGTGAGTGTGGCCAGGATGTGGGGAAGGTGTGGGCTCTTAAGAGGTTTCACAGCCTCTTTCCAGCTCTGGTGGTAATCAAGAGAAGTGGTAGCTAGAATTTGGCAGAGGGAAGGGATGTAAAAATGGTTCCTGCCTTTGTCACCCAGGCCAAACAAAAGTGGAAAGCAGGGGGACCATTCATTTTGTTTTGGAAATTGGCAGTACATGCTTTTAAATATATATGTGACCTGTGTGTTCATTCATGACTAAAGATGTATCTCCTCTTAACCATACATTTATATTCTGTAAAGTACCTGTGGCATCAAGGATTTCCTGCCCTTGTGTTTCTCTGAGACCAAGCTGACTTCTTTCATTCAGACTTCTGCTTCATTTCACCCCATCCACCAAGTGCTTCCCTCTTGGCCTGTCCCTGCTTGACATGACCCCAAGGGTTGTGTCCAGCTGTGCCCTCCCCTGTGGCTAACATGGGCCAGCTGTGCCAGAGACCCCTCTCCATCCGAACACCCAGCAGCCAGCAGAGGCCTTGGGAGAGAAAGGAAAGGTTTGCCACCTCTTTAGTCGGTCGGGTTGAGTCCAGGACACGCTTGGGTGCTTTCCTCTGAACACCTGTTCAGTGAAGGAGCATTTCTTGTGCCGAAGCTGCACTGAAGGGGAGGGCAGAAAACCACCCAGCACAGAAAGCAAGTCCTCTGGGACCTGTGAGAAAGAAACTTCCTCTGTAGATTGGGGCTGGCTGGAGCTATGCGATTCCTTCCCAATGGCTTGTAAGGAGATGTATTAGATGTAGGAGTGGTGCTGGCTCACCTGTAGTTCCTCATACTTGTGGTTTTGTGTTGGGCTAAGTAAAGAAGCCTCAGCTGTAATTGTTATATGTGGAGGGAGTCCCTAGTTTTGAAGCGAGGCTCAGTGCAGGAGCTCACATTAGGATCTTTGAGATGTTCATTTTTGAGCACAGTTTTCCTGAGAAATGGAGGTAGAAGGACAGAAAACCTGAAGAATCACCTAAATGCTATAAACTCCCTGTGCATCTGTGGCACTCAGGTGGGCTTCTGTGAAAAAGCTGTTTTTAAAAATGGAAGTCCAAAAAGATGTTAAATTTTTTCCTTAATGTCGAGGTTGTTTTGTTTAAAACAAGCATATACGACTTTAAAACAAAGAAAAAAAATAGAAGAATTAACATTTATAGTATCACTTGAAATACAAATGTGCCATTGATCTCACTCCCTGAGTGCAGCAGTTCACTGTGTTTTACAAGAAGGTTCAACCAGAACAAGGATTAATTTGATTATCCTTATTTATTAATGCTTGTTTTCTTATGCAGAAGCAAGGGAGGAGGAAGGGACAGAATGGATGCTGCTTCTTCGTGTGGGAAAAAGGACATCTGAAAATTAGCTCTGTTTCCAAGCTGGGAGCTGACTCTTCTCCCCAGGGAGGTATTCCTCCATCTGCATTGATGCTCTGAAACAGCAGAGCTTCAGAGAAACTGGAAGAGCATGTGGCTGGGCAGAGATTAGAAAAGTAAGAAGCAACATGATGGTGCCTCAGGGACGATGCAATTTCTAGCAGCAGAGACCAGAAGGAAACTAATTTCCCCTTGAAGCATGGTTTTTGTGACTGATACCACCAGCATGCCACTAGAAATCATTATCAAGAAGAACACTGTCCAAAGCTAGGTAAACCTGGATGGTGATAAGTTACTTTCCTTGGGAGAAGAGATGTGTCCAATGTTACTAAATCCTCCTCACCTCCTGAGCTGTACTATTTTGGCCTTAGGCAATGTCAGAATTTAAGTATGGCAGCGCTGTTTCCTGCCCACTGGCTTAATTTCAGTTTACTCTATCAGCCTTATTGGGAATGCAGCCCACAGACTGAACTTCCACCCTCAGAGACAGAGTCATGGTTCACCTGGACCCTGACTGGCTGTAAAGGTGACATCTCAAAGCTCAATGCAAAATAAGAACATAATGGATTGGCAAACTCAATTTGTTGCACTTGTCAAATGAAAAGAAAGTTTTTCTTGCAGCCCAGCACACTTCCCCTGCAGTGTATAAGTCTGAAATTATTGATCCTATTTCAAGTTATATGCAAATCCAGGAATCATCTTGAATTTTGTATAGTAATTGCTAGTGTTAAGTGCTGTGGCACCAGATTCTGCTCCATCACTTCAAACAGGTAATGCTTGTATCTTTTACACACACGGAGCACAACTGGATTAAACCTCTGTTGAATGGAAACAACCTAGGAATGCTAGTGGAGCAGAGTAGTCTGGTTTAATCCACTGAATTAGGTTTATTTTTACCAGATTTTTTTTAAACTTGTGAATCCAGTTTCTTTTGCATATAGGTGATGTGTCCTTCAAATGTCCTTCCTATCTTAAACTGGCATACTGCCTCCTCTTGCTGGTGTCTTTTTGCTTGTTATCTTTGTCTTACAATAAAATTCAGAGTCTGTTTACTCATTCTGTGCAAGACCCTTTGTAATTGCTGTAGCAATACATAAGTTCAAGTTGGACTGACTTTTCATATCCCACTTAGTGTTTTTTGTGGAAGCACAAAGTTTACAGTTTGCTGGAGGGACTTGGAGATGGCACAAAACACATGAAACATCCAGTGCTATTAGAACATATGGGGTTTCTAAATCAAAAGGAAAAGAGCTGCAAAATGCTGTATTAGCTGATATTACCATCAGAATATCTTCTTCTTCTGTTGGTTGTGTCCTACTGCTTGCTGCTGGTGTCAGTAGAGCAAATCCCCTGCTATGGTCACTTGTTTGTTAAATGAGCTGTCCAAGAATGGGCAGGGATAAAACAGTGTCAGTGAAACAGTGACTCACTTAGCCTTTGAGAAACTATTGTCAACATCCTTTTGAGACTGATGAAGTGGATGCTTCTCAACATGAGCTGCTGAATGTCCTGGCTGGAGCAAAATGCCTTGCTACAGCAAAAGGCTTGAAAAGAGACGAGCATGAGTGAGGAAAGGGCTCAGTGAACTAAATGGAAGATGAGATTTGCAGATGGGTTTAGGATTTTGACAGAGAGGAAAACATTTGTGAGAAGAACTGGTGAAAGCAAGCCTTGGAGGAGATCTCAGAGAAGAAAGGAGAATGGGGCCTGTAGAAAGGAGAATGTAGGGTTATGTTTGGAAGAGGACGGGGAGCCTGAGAGAGGGAACTTGTGGGCAAGGTGGTTGGGCAGGAGAGTGAAATATTATGTGGAGAGCAGTGATGGGTGGTGTTCCTCAGGGGCCTGTTGGGACTCTTTAATGCTTTTGTCAGTGATGTGGGCAGTGGGCCCAAGCACACCCTCAGCAACTTTGCTGATGGCACTGAGCTCTGTGGTGCAGTCAACACGCTGGAGGAAAGGGATGCCATCCAGAGGGGTGTTGGCAGGCCTGAGAGGTGGACCTGTGTGAACCTCCTGGAGTACAATAAGGCCAAATGCCAGGTCCTACACCTGGATTAGGCAATCCCAAGCACAAGCAGGCTGGGCAGAAAATGTATTGAGAACATATAGAAGGAGAAGGAGTTGGGGATGTTGGTTGACGAGAAGCTTGATGTGACCCAGCAATGTGCACTTGCAGCCCAAAAATCCATCCATGTCCTGGGCTGCATCCAAAGCAGCATGGCCAGCAGGGTGGGGAGCGGATTTTGTTTCTCTACTCTTGTGAGACCCCACCTTGAATGCTGCATCCAGCTCTGGGGCCCCCAGCATGAGAAGGACATGGACCTGCTGGAGCACATCCAAAGTAGTGCCACAAAACTCTCAGAGCACTGGAGCCTCTCTCCTTTCAAGACAGGCTGAGAGGCCTGGGGTTGTTCAGCCTGGAGAAGAGAAGGTTCCAAGGAGCCCCTAGAGCAGTTTTCCAGTACCTAAAGGGGGCTACAAGAGTGCTGGAGAGAGACTTTTAACAAGGCCCTGTAGTGACAGGACAAGGAGGAATGGCTTTAGATGAGACATAAGGAAGAAATTCTTTACTATGAGGGTGGTGAGACACTGGAACAGGTTGCAGAGAGAAGTTGTAGATGTCCAATCCCTAGAATTGTTCAAGGCCAGGCTGGATGGGTCTTGAAGTAACCTCATTTAAAGGAAGATGTCCCTGCCTGTGATGGGGGATTAGAAATAGATAATCTTTGAGATCCCTTCCAACCCTAATTATTCTATGATTCTACTCGGGAAATAGAAGAAGACAGCAAATAATTTTAAGATGGAGAAATCGAAGCTGGAATGATTTGCATAAAAATAGCAATCAGGTAAAAATGGGAAAGAGTATGTGTTTTGGTGGGGGTTGGGAAAAAGCAAATTTGTCATCCTCAAAAGAAGAAATTTTTACAGAGAAAGGAAGAGAGAGTCTTGTGGGAAGAATAGGAAATGTAATGGGCTCAGAAGAGATGGAGTTTTAGGGAATTAAAACAACAGAGGGAAAAGAGGAAGGGGCTTTCATCTCAGAGGCAAAATGGGCTTGCAGAATACAAGGACAGGATATACATGTTGCAACACAGGCAGGATAATCCAGGGAGCAGAAAGCAGCAAAGACATAAAATGAAGAACACAGTAGCAGAGTTCAGAGGAGGATGAGTTTTTAGGGGAGAGTACAGGATACACTCCTTCTTAACAGAACTTTTATTCTCTCTGGCCATCCTATTGATACCTGCTTTCTTGTTATCTCCAGTGTCTCTCCATGTTTCTATTCTTGCTGTTTGCTCCATCCATCCATCCATCCATCCATCCATCCATCCATCCATCCATCCATCCATCCATCCATCCATCCATCCATCCATCCATCCATCCTCACTCATGAGGAAGAAGTTCAGAAGGTACCTTCCCTGTGTGATGTTGCCCTCAGGTAGAATTCAGCAGATATTTTAGGCAAATATTCAGCAGGTATTTTGACTTCCGGTAAGTTGTAGATGAAGCACTCTTGCTTTCCTATTGACCATAGTGTTTTGTTTTACTTCCTGGGAAATGTCTGTTTACCTCTTCACTTGACAGTCTCTTCCAAACAATGCTGGATTCTTGGATTTTTTTTGCCAGTGTCTCTTCACAACATTTACAAAGAGGCTGGAAGTCCTTCTGTGTTGGGGAAACCTCATCAGTCACTAGGAAGTTCAATAAAAAGAGACCATTTGTGTACAAGGATCAATAAATCTGAGTGCAATTGTAGTAAGTGAGAGGAAACTGTGTGTCATGAACACTGGAAAACCCTTCTACATCTTTTGCTAGAAAAGCCTTTGCAATGCAAAATAATCATAACTGACCAAAGTTAATGGGACCTACTCTGATGCTGAAAGGGTTAAAGTTAGACATATTATTGTTGATGTAGGAATGGATTTTGCAAGAGTTTATAACATTAGTAAGACTCAAGGATGTCAAAACTCTGATGATCCCAGAGGGACAAATACAGTGCTATTTGCATCCAGTTTTCAAACTGACTTCTTACTGATCTTGAAAATATGGACTGGAGTTATTGGGAGCAGTAGGTAAGAGATGTGGGATACTAGGTCTTCTGGGAAGATGCATGGATAAGCATTTGGCAGCACCAGGCACTAAATCCTTCAGAAATATTGTTATATAAATGAAACAGAATGATTTGAAAGAGGTTTGGAAATTCCTAAATCTTTTGTGTATGGGTTGGTGGTTTGGGGTTTTTTTGGTTTTCTTTTTTTTTTTTTGTTTTTTTGGGGGGGTTTTGGGTTTGTTGTTTTTTGGGGTTTTTCTTGTTTGTTTTTTTTGGTTTGTTTTGGTTTTTTGGTTTGTTTGTTTTTGTTGGGTTTGGGTTTTTGTTTTTTGTTTGTTTTGGTTTTTTGTTTGTTTGGTTTTTGGTTTGTTTTTTGGTTTGTTGTTGTTGTTGTTGGTTATTCTTTGAACAGCAGAACACTGACAAGAAAAGAGCACTGATTCAGTTGTTCAGGGCTTGACAGATACCAACTGTGGTTATAGCAGAGCCAAAAGAGGCCTTAAAAGGGGCCTTAAAAGAGGATTTGAAAAGTTCACCATAAAGAGACAAAGGTGGAAATAAGACACTCAAGCAAAAGATCACAGAAATGAAAGCTGATGCATGCTACATCTTCTGATACCCTGGCAGGAAAAGCTGAGAAATACTGTGACATATCAAGGAAGGAGGTGGGTAATTTGGGGCTACTGGAGAGCATGTGGAGGGTGGAAAGTTCATAGAAGTTGTTACAAGGTAGAAGTCCTGGAAAGTAAAGGCATTCACCCAGGAAATTGATATTTGTCAAGCGGTAACTCCGTCAGTAGTGAGTTAGAACCGCCATCACTATTTTCCTGCTCACTTGGTAAAATCAGAGAGGGATAAGTGTGACCATATAGAGGAGGCATGGAAAGGATCACTGGGATGAGGCCACGGAGTTTTCCACTCAGTGCAGAGAAAAAACTGACTTTCTAACTTCATTAGAGGGGTAGGATTCAGGTCAGACAATCCCATCTGGGAAATAATCTATCCATAGCCACTCTTGCATTCAGAATCCACTAACACAGGAATGAATTTATAACGCATCACGGTGGATATCCTGCAGATACTCAAAAATAATGACAGCTCCCGAGAAATGATGGAGAAAACTGTAATAATGTCTCCTTGATACTGCCAAAGAAGAACCTCAGGATGCTGCTGAGCTTGGTGAAGACTCAATGGTTGTGGGAAGGCAATGTATATTGTACTGCTTGGCCTAGATCTAGAAACAGGTACAAATTTTTCAACATATTTTTTCCTTCCCATGAGCTTTTTATCCCAGAATGTCCCAGTAGGTTCAAATACAAAATATAATGGCTAAAGTTGTTCAGAAAATGTAGAGCAAATGTGATTTTTCATCAAAAAAAAGGAATAAACCAGAAGTCACTCTACATATAGGGGAGAAAAAGCAAGTTGATGTATCATTTTATTAAACTATTTATTAAGCAATTTTTAATTTTAATTCTTGAAAATTGATTCATTAACTATTAATTTATTAATGTAGGTTTTGTACAATAAAAAGGTTTCTTGAGCACTAAAAAATGGGGAATTTAAAAATTAGAAATCAGTCAATGCATTATACCCGATTAAACCTTTTATCTTTCCATAGGGAAAAGCCTCAGCAGCCTCAGTATTCTTTCTTAGAGCAAGAATTTTTTTCCAAGATGAAGTAGTTCCAGTAATGTCTGAAGCTTGTGAAGAAGAAAATCAGGTAACAGATGGAAAAGTACTTGAATGTGCTTACACTTGAAGTTAAAATCAGAAAGGAAATAAAATGTTCTCCCCCTACCTAAGCCTCATTGCCTAATAAAAGTAAGGAAAATCCATCTGCCAATAATGGGAGGCTGAGCCAGATTCAGAATAGGTGTTTGTAAGTTAAATGAAATGGGAGATGAAATTGGTGAATGAAATGTCTCTACAGCAGCACAGATGGGTATGAAATACCCGGCTCGTCCAGGCTCATGTAGCACTTCTGCGTGCTCCAAGGAGGCGAGTGTGGGATTGTTAGTACCTACCTGAGTTTCAGGTTGGTGTTAAGGGTTATCTGATTTGTGTCTAGATCTATCATCAGCACGCATTTGTTTGACTATAGCTGACCAAAATGTATATGTTAACAAGGAATGCCCTTCAAAAATGTTGGCAACAGCTACTGCGTGACATTTTAAAGGTATTTTTTAGTATGTGTGCAGAAGTGATTGCTTTCCCTAGTGGCCCACCCTACTGCAGTTATTAAGTCCATCCACCAGCTGAGGCAGAAAAGTATTAGAGGCTTTGATCTACTCCGAGTCTGCTGCAGGCATCACAGAAGAGCACCCTCCTTCATCAATGCCCTGAAGCAAGAGCAACTTGATGTGGAAGTTTTCTTCCAGATGACAAATGTTGACTGAATAGAGCAGTGGGATTCGGCAACGGAATATTTTTTAAGTAATTGGGAGCATCAGAACATGTTTAATAATATGCAGTTTTGCAGGTTACGTATAATGTGAAAACCTGACAACTGTGGAGTTGCCATGACAGCTTTGTCACAGAAACTGTACACTTTCATATGGAAATGGTGACAGAAGTGATGTGTGGGTTTTAAGTAATCAGTAGATGAGATGATATTGGGGGCAGGGAGACAAATTGGCAACCCAAAAGGGAAAATGTTACAAAGTAGAGGGAAAGAGAGAGATTTGGGATGCTAGAGAGGATGTCAGCCTGGGGCCTCTGTGCTGGAGGGACTGGTGGGAGGAGAAGCAGCAAGCAAGGGCCCAGAAGCAGAGGTTATGGGTGGACATGAATAGTTCTCAGTGGGAGGACATAGAAGAAGGCTTAAAAGCTGTTCGGAATGCGAGTAGCAAGACATCCAGCCAAGAAGCATTAAACAGCTGCTAGGAGCATTGTGTGCCAGGCCAATTCATGTGAACAGGTTCCTGCGCCTTATGCAGCACGTAACTCAGTCCCATGGTTGTGAGCAGGACACAGAGAAGCCCAGCATGGAGATGGGGAGGGGGGAAAGCCTTTGGGTCCATAAACCACAGGATGCTGAAACCGGATGAAACAATTAACATGAACTGAGGGAGGAAAAAGGAGTCCTTGCTGGTCCACCCTATCCAGGAGAAAGGTGGGCCCAAGGACTCATCACCATGCCCATGGCAGTGCCAGATACTCTGCATGTTTGCAGACGCTGTGGAAGTGTGTCCAGGCTATGCTGTACAGGTTATGTCCCCCAGAGATAGGTGCAGAAATGCACTATGGAGTTTGGGAAGCCCTGGATACCTTGTATCCAGAGTGGGATGGTACCTGGACGCAGTACTCCAAGGTGCTGGAGACTGCAGTGCTGGCAAGTGATTTACCTTGGTGAAGGGGCCCCAGTGGCATCTGGTGGAGGCAGGGTGATGCCTGGGCTGCAGGGGTTGAAGGCGGCAGGAACGAGGTAACCTGTGGTGCAGAGCATGTCCACTGTGGCATAAGGCTGCTGTCACGGCTGCTGGGGGGTTTGTTTAGCCATCAAACAAGTAACACGGGTGGCAGACACAGTCCTTGGTCACAAGGCCCACAGCGTTCAAGTGCTGACCTTTTGCTACTGCTGCTCTGGAAGCTGCAGGTCAGCAGAACTGAGTTCTCCCTCATCTCTGCTAGGATGTGACGATTTAATGAGCAGATAGCTAAAGCACTTGATAGCCCAAGGAGTCTGCATCTCCACAGAGATGCAGATTTGCTAGGAAATTCTTCTTGGTTAGAGCTACCCCATACATGTTTGGAGTATCTACTGTGTGCAGTCGCTTAGTGAGCTTTTTCTAACAAAATGACATCATAATATTGTTGGTCATTCTCATGCACAAAGCTGAAGGCTTAGAAGAAAACTTGAAAAAATGTATTGAAAGCAGACACCTTGAATCCCCTGAAAGGATTTGGAAGTTCCAAAACACTGAGCATTACTATGAGAGCTTGTTGGACAGATATTAAGAAACATGAATGAATATTAGCAGGGTTTCAGAAGACTGATGTACAGAGAGAAAGCAGATCATAGAGGTGGGGATGCAGAAAAGATAGAAAACACAGGATGAACACTTGGAAAATTAGCTGAAGACCAATACAAGCTAGCAAGGATTTTTAACTGACAAAAAGGAACAGAAAAAGCAGGGAAATTAGGGATTTAAAGAAAGGAGATATTGTTACTATAAAGAAGGGTTGGGATGTCAAGGAGGTATTGATTACAGGGATTACAGGAATCCCTGGGACTGGTCCCAGAGGACTGTGCTCCGGCTGTCAGCTTGTACTTTTGGGTTACTTTACATAATCAATTAAAATGTTACCCATAACTCATTTATGCAGTGAACTTTATTCCAAAAACTGTCCCTCCTGCTCTTGAAATAGCAGCCTGCAGGCTTGCCAAAGCATAGTTTCTTTTCTCAGGACAAGTTCACCCAAGTTTATCTTCCACTTGCAGCTGGCTGTTTCACCTGTTCCACGGAAGCTCAGCAGGGTAGTATCTACTTATTGTGCCTCAGCACCCTCCTGTCCTCTAGCTGCAACATCCACACCTCGGTGCATCAGGACAGTGCTACAGAAAACACTGCTGGGACAGCGCTTGGAGAGAAATTTACGTAGAGAGGATTTATCAGCCTCGGGTCTCCTCCATGCTGTTTGTCTCACATGTTCCAAGGGGAAAGAGTGCCTCAAGATAACCTCTTTGCTCCTCTGGGAGAGGCAGAAACTGCTTTGTGACTCCTTGGTGGTTCACCCGTTAATGGAAAAAACATGATCTGGTCAGTCAAAAATCTGACCAACGCTCCGTAAGTTCTGTTTGTACCCTGGCAGCTAGCAGCGAAGGAACCAAGGCAAATGTAACAGATCAGGGTATGTTTCTTACCCTGGAAGCATGGACTTATCTGCTTTTCCTGGGTTTATGGGTCTGAGAAATAAATTCCAGGCCACTCTTCATTTCTATTTAATGTTATTTGTGTGAAGACTTTCTCTGGAGTCTTTTAGTAGCTTAACAGATGGAGCCAGGGCAGAGATTCATACTGTGATGCTTATTTATTAATACAGCTTTTCCTGAGACAGGGAAAAAATATGTTTTTGTAGGAAACCTTTCCCCCTTTCCTGGAATGGAAAAAGAATGACATCTGGACCTCTACTATTCAGCTGTGCTTGGGATACATATTTTCCCCAGATATGTATTTCTGAATCTTATGACGATCTGGTTGCTTAGAAGTAGCTCCAGTAGCCAGTTTCTTTTTCCCACAGAAAACAGTTTGAATAAAACAGAAGTTTTGTTCTATGTCAGTGCCCTGGTTCTTTTTTGATCTCAGGAAACTGCTGCTCTTGTTTATCTATCCAAAAAATATAGAAAAACACAGAGGAGTAAAAAATTTATCAGGGGCAGGTTTTGCTCAATGGGTGCAAATTTGGCTCTGTTGTCTGTGACAAAGGGGTTTGAAGTAGTACGAGGAAGATTTAGATAGGCAAGCAATTAAAATTGTGATGTTTGTTTCTTAATGTCTGTTTTATTACAGGCAGAACAAAGGAACATTGCTGCAAGAGCCACTGTGAACTCACCCTTCCACTCATCAGTCCCTGTGAAAAAGATGAAAATGTCCTCTTTGGCTCTTTTTTCCTCCAGGCAATCAACTCTCCTCCTTCTGACTGGTATTCTGCATCAGTGAGGTTTAAAATAAGCCAGAGGGGGTAAAGGCCCAGAGTCAGAGGACACTGAAAGGGTAGGGAATAGGGAATGAAGGACAACACAGAGACTGCATTTATGGGTAAAATCGGATAAAAGGCAAACCTGGAAATTCCTGATATTTTGCTCCCCTTGGGGCCTAGTTTACCAACTTGGTACCACTGTAGAAAGAAAATGATTAATCAGGGGCGTGGTATCTAACAGATCCCATGGAGCACAAATCCTGGGCTAATGATAGTACCAGCAGCTTGACATTGCAAAGATAAGTAATGACCATTTTAACAGCCCCCAAAATTTTTGGCCTGTGGAATGGTAGAATTTTGACATTCAGTGCCAAGTGTACTAGCAGGCTTCAGACACAGAACAGCCCTCACTGCCTTAAGCTTTACATCCTCAGTTTAGACTATGGGCCAGCATGGCTCTGGATCTCCTCTTATGCCTGGGGGAATTCAGACCCTGATGCATAAAAACCCGTAACAAACCAGTTTTAGGGTTGGAAGATGACATTTATTGAATTGACATGTAGAAAACAAAGGTGCTGCAGTGTGGGAGGCCAGCTGGCTCCATCTCACTGCAATTTATAGCTGAAATTAATGGAAATCTTTTCATTACTACTAAAAACTGGTGACCAGTTCTGCTCTGTTAGTTGTTTCTGCCAGACATTGTGTGTACAAATGGAGCAGACTGTTCCTTGGATTGGTGCTGACTTCAGATGCTACTTAAATGACCCTCTTGGCCCAGTTTCAGTGTTCTTTTCCATTTTTTTTCTGGGGAGAAAGGAAGGGGAATCAGGGAAACTGCACAATGCAGGAAAACCAGCAGCTTTTCCTCTTTTATATCACATGCAACGTTTCACAGGTGCATTTTTTCTTCTCTCAATGTGCTCAACAGCTGAGTCTTCAAAGTAGTCAGAAAATACTTTTGAAAAGCCAACTGAATGCAAAGAAGTGCTGAGGTATTTCCTTGCTTTCACCTATGTAATGCTGTATTTCAAAGTGTGGCGAAGTGTTTTGAAATCAGCAGTGGTCTAGAAAATCCGTGAGGCTAATACTGGGCTGAGAAGAGAATCAGAACACCATCCTGAATGCCAGGGAATCATGTAAGGGTCCACAGCTTTCTTTGCACCTCCAAAGATGCCGGGCAGGGTAGTGCTGATGTCAATGGCGTCTCTCTGTGTTCCTCTGTGAGACAGCCAAAGCACAAGTCTTGAACTCTCAGCTGAGTAAAGTGTCATTTGAACAATCTCAGATCAGCATGTGAAGCCTTCACTAGTCTGTGCAGCTGGAGATTTGCTTCTGTCTGTCCCAACCTGTGCCCTTTCCTGGTATTAGTTAAGGTGATCCTGGACCCCTCACAGTGGTGAGATGTATTTCTGCAGGTTTTAAACAAAATTGTCTTGACCCTGTCAGCAGGATAGCCCTCACTTTGAGTTATTCGGAGCTCTGCAGGAAAACAGTGTAACTCAGAGGAGGCAGGAACATGCATAATGCAAATCATAAATTATTTAGACCAAAAGAAGAGATCTGTTGTGTTACTCTTTGAAGAACACATAAGAAGATCTCTGTTGAGACCACAGGAAGGTTGAAAGAGCAGCAGGCTTGCTGAGGCCTGACCTAGCCCTGCATCAGATCTCTCCAGGACACTGTGCCACAGCTGCAGGCAGCTGGGGGGAACTGGTGGATGCACCATCCCAGAAATACACCTGACAATCCAGAACAATCTGTGAGGACAAAGGCCACTGCTAAGGGGTGTAGTGAGGAAAAGCCAATAGCATACCAATTGTTTTTCCTCCTCTCATGAACTGCAGCATCTCATTATAACTGCTTATCCTACAGGAAAATGTTATAATACTATGGGTGTGCAGCATCCAGAAACCTGATGGTATTGATGACAAACAGAATCTGTATAGAAACAAGTGGCTTTGAGAAGAGGAACAAAACACATCTCATGCCTACACTCAGCAACGCAGATTTTTTGTTTGAAGGCTGGCATTCTTCCATGCTCAGCAGCCTTTAATTCTTTTAGAATAATTTTCTCCTCTTTTCTGGGATATGAATATAAATGACATTTCTTGCTTCAGGGCATTGGGACAGGCTCCATACAGATTCAACACACAAATTCATTGTAAACAATGTGTCTGCCAGAGCTCATGCGTGGAAGTTGCTCTCGGTTGCACCTGGCTTTCCACTGTTTCACGTTCGGAGGGTTGACAGAGGAGGAGTGTGTGCCCACAGCAAGATGAGGACCATGCTGCAAAGCAGCTTGGCAGCTCATGTGGCAGCACTCTTGTAAGACTCCCACTAACCTCCAAGCACCATCACAAAAGATGGTTCCTTAGGTGTTTTTGAATCATATTTTTGGAAAAAAAACCTAATGTCTTTATTAGGTTTTCACAAGTATTGGTTTTGTTTTCTATCAACACAAACTTAAGGATGAAATCAACCAACAGCAACAGATGTTTTTTAAGGGTCTCCTTAAGTATTTCCATCAACTTTACAAACAAGCCAGAAAACAAAATAGAGTCGAGGCCTAAAATGAGGAAAATTGTGAGAAATAGCACTTACTTTATTGCATATTCTGTGAATTCTTTACAGGAAAAAAACAGAGAGAAAATAAAGTACCAACTCACCTGATCAATACAAACTGGTAAAACTGCACTATTTTTCTCTTTCAGCCCCGTTGTAAGGCAATTACTTGCTTCACTTTCACAGCTGATTTCCTTACCTAAGCTATCTTCTGGATTCTTTTATGTAACAGCAAGATAAAAATATCCAAATAATCAAAGTTGTTGTAGAGCATGATTTGACCTGGTGGATAACATGTAATTGAACATCCTCTAAACCTCCCCTGTCTTCATCTAAGACCTTTTGCTGAGCTGAAGATGACATTATTGGCTGGATAATTGCCCAGTGTCAAATACAAGTTGTTCTAGGAGCAATAGAGTTAATGAAGCCTGCTTTGCCACAATGTTTGTGCCTTTTATTCCTTAATTCCCTTTTCTGCATGGAAAGTTCATTGTAAAATGCTTCCCACAGGAGAGACCAAGTGTGCTGTGTTCTTCAGTTTCTCTAGCCCACTGCTTCTCTACAAAACTTGTAGGACTCCAGATAGGTATGAAACGATTTTGTCTCCTTTTCAAATGTGATTGAAATGGGTCAATGGCCTCCAAAAGCATTGGGGTTGCCAGGAAACACAAGGCTCATCCCCAGACATCATCTCCAGACTAGCATGTTCCTTATCAAATTAGCACTACTGTTGGTGCGAAGTGCTCTCCTGGCACCACCTGAGATGTATTCTGCTTAGGCAGAGAGCTGGGTGTGCCCTGACATTTGCCTGATGACCAATTATTTATGTCCTGAATAACAGTGTGTGTTTTCATTCAGATCAGCAAGGATGACATAGGATGTTAGCTCAGATTCACTTTTTTTCCCCCTAATACAGAATTAAAACTATGTGCAGTGTTAAAGCTGCTCTCATGATTTTAGCAGATGTGAGTTTCAGTATTAAGAAGATCCAAGTTTTAAATTCATCTAAAAACATGAGCAATATGTTAATTTGGGAAAAATACCAACTGACTGGAAATAACAAAAATAAGAAGAGAAAATTATTCTATTGGATAATTTAGGGTTTAGGGGTTTTTAAGCTAGAGAGAATTAACATGTTTTGAATTTATTTTTCTGAGTTTTGATGCTTTTAGGAAGACTTGCCAGGAGCTCTTCGTTTGAGGAAGCACAAGCAGCTGCCCTTTCATTGCTTCTATTTGTGAATATGCAAGGGTTACTTGGAGGAACTGTGCAGCTGCCAATGCCATGGCCAGCGACAGGGCTGCTGGGTCCTTCTGTGGCCTCAGGCATGAGGAACACCTGCAGATTTTGGAGCAGGAGAAAGGGACTGTATTGCTCAGACAGGAGCAGCAAAGACCTTATCTCACGGACGGTTAGCACAGCGGTGCTCGGCTTCTTTAGGCTGAGTTTTAGGATCCAGCTGTGAAGTAGTTGGCTGAGGTTTTAAATAGCAGCCTGATGCAGACCTGGCTTCTCTAGCAGCCTGGCACCCGGCTGCAGCAAAGGAAAAGGGAATTTGACCACATCACTTACATGTCGCTGATATACAGTGAACTCATTTAAAGGCGGAGGAGAAATTCCGCTTAAAGAGGCTGAGACAGAAGATGGTGGCCTTCATATGATTTGACTGAAGCAGAAAATATTTTTTTTAAATGATAGTGCTTTTTTATAAACAAGAGCACTTGTAGGTCCTCTGGGACTTTGAGGATCAATGTCTACAATTCTTTCTACTGGAAGCCACCTGAGAAGAAGTTTGAGGTGCATTGACGAGTTAATAAATACAAGGCAGGCAGAGCTATGAGGCATATAGAAATGATCAGTTTACAGGATGCAGAAATCCAAACATTTCTCCTAAAGTTAGAATAAAAGGAAATACTTAATTCTCCAGTCACTACCTTGGCTTTCCTGTCTGGGAATAAATCCCAGGTCTTCCCAGCAGTCAGGAGGGAGCTGCTGCCAGGGGTGAGGAGGCTGCAGAGGCAGACATGAAAACATGGACACTGAGCTTTGCTAGGGCTGGAAGGGCTGAGCAATGTAAAATGTCCATAAACTGAAAATCACCAGGTTAGGCCTGACTTCTGCCAGGCATCAGAGCCCTGTGGTAGGAAAAAAACTTTGCTAAACATCTCCCTTGGATAGTTAACGCTGAGCCACACATATGACAGGTAAAGCATGGGGTTATATATCGTGTAAGCATGCCAGCTAAACCTCCAGTGCCACCCTGGAAAACAGAGCTCTGAAGACCACAACAAAGAAAGGAGCAATGTGTGCAGTAATCAATATCCCGAAGA
Organism: Platysteira castanea; assembly: GCA_013397175.1. Taxonomy (NCBI): domain Eukaryota; kingdom Metazoa; phylum Chordata; class Aves; order Passeriformes; genus Platysteira; species Platysteira castanea. Next base: position 1,719,147 of record VYXC01001044.1, read on the forward strand.
TCGAACTCCATACAGTATTTTTGCTGTACTGTGTTGGTGAGTGGCTATCATCACCAACACAATCAAAGAAACTTTTGTGTTGTTGAAATTACTTTCTCCTATGTATGCTGCCTAGATGCTACACTAATCAGAATTTTTCCCTCAAAAATAACTCTCTCTACAGATTTTATCCTAACCTAGTGGTTCAGGCCAGGGGTAAGTTTGTGCTGGAGAGGTGGGGTCTACTGCTGTTTTGGCACCGTGCGTGCCTCTGTGCGAGCACACTCAAGCCAGTGAGAGAGCATCTCAGCAATGGCAGAGGGAACCTCGCAGGTGGGGAGCAAGGCACACAGGGCATTCTGCTCGCGTCTGCTCAGCTGGCACATAGGAACAAACAGGGCTCCCTGCCTGCAGTATGAAGTCCTTGACAGAAACCATAATGCTCCTCCTGTTTTGCACTGGAACTACAACTGAATTGGGCCTGTAAGTTGAACATATTTACATACTAAAATTATATGAATGCTTTTTATTTTAAGATTCTTGACTCCCCATTCTGCTTCCTTCTCTGTCTTATCCATTTTCTTTAATTCTTGCTTTACTTTTGCCTCTCCATACTTTGCAGGTACTTTCTTTCTAGTGTGCTTTCTATCACAACTTCCAGAACAGATTTCACCAGTATCATTCCCGTTTCTCTATTTTAGATGATAAAAAATTAAATCATATTTCACATAGTGTTCCCATTTGACACCTGCAGTAGAAAGCAGCAATAAGAAGCTACTCAATGCTCAGGGAAGGTACTGTTAAGAGCCCATGACCAACCTGTGTTACTGTGCTGGAGACACTTGCCACGTTCTCTGAAGATGTTTAATTTTGTATAGTATTTTCACTTGGTAGTAGCATGCTATTTTGATATTATTTCAGGCTCGTCTTCTTGCACCATGTAACAGTAGCAAAAATATTTTCCAACCATTTAGAAACTACCAAAGGTTATAATAATGGTGGATCTATGCCCCCAAATATAAACCCAGATCTTAATCATTCAAATACTTACCTTAGTAGTGTGAAATTTATCAAAGAAAGGTTTTCCTTCTCTTGTGTATATTTTAATTCAAGCTGTGGACTTAAATATACTTTTTAATTAATTACAAAAATTCTGTAAGATTTTCTTTGAGCCTTATGGTCTCCTTAGTATAACATACCCAATTAACAGCCAATTGCAGGATGAAAGTAAGCTCCCTCGTGCACAAGTTCATTTGGAAGCAGAGTTTGATCTGCTACATTTTTATCTTATTGACAAAAGAATCACCAAGAGTAAGGTTGCTCTTGTTATGCTGGCAGCCAAAGGAAACATGTTAGTTGTAAATGGAGATGTTACCTGAGAAACTGCTAACATAATAAATATGGAACTTTGTGTCACCATTTATGAAACTATTTATCTCAAGTTGTTTGTTCCTTATGGTTCCTAAGAGAAAATACAACATTTTGTATTAAACAATTCAGGTAGAAATCCTAGAGAAGAGACCTTCCAAGCATTTGGATTGATTGGCATTGGTCCTTTTGAAGTTAAATCTGGCAGGATGGGGAGGGAGCAGAGTTTTGAAAAGTTCATCTGGCATCATATATTGTCAGTATAGAAACTGAGGGCTTTACTTCACCTGCTTTTACCGGGTAAAAAAAGATGATTAAAAGAAAAAAAGGAAAGGAAAAAACCATTGCTTAAAAGGTTGAAATGCTTATATGATTATCCCGCTAGGCATGATGTAATAATAGGATTGGTTACCAGAAATACTTTCTCTTTTAACGCAAGCAAAACACCTGTCAAATTCTTTTAGCATCTTATACAAACACTCATGAAATTTTCAATAGGAAGACAAGGGGAATGAAGAGGATAAGAAAATATGTATGTAATGTAGGTAGGGCTTGTATTGCAGTGGGAGAAGCTGGAAGGATAGGAGGAGAGGTGGGAATATTCAATATTTGGGGTTAGAGAGAGGCAGATATCTCTTGATTGAATGTGCTGTGATTATAACTGGTTGATTAAAAGCTGTGAGTGTGGACCTGGCATGCAGATGGAGGAAAACCCTCTCACAGAAGATGTAGACAAAGAAAGAGCTGCTATTTGGAGTGGAAAATGTAGGTTTCTCAAGCTACAGACATGTTTTTGTCAACAGCAGTGAGTTTGGAGTGGAACGAAGTATAATAATGGAGTATAATATTTGATGTGCCTGCTACAGCTTTTAGCAGAGTAACCCAAGATTAATGTCTCAAATAACATGAAACTGGAATTAGTTCTGACAAGCTTACCAAACTGCCTGCCAGCAGCCAGGTGGGGTTTTTTATTATTTTATTGGGTTTTTTTAAGGAAGATGACATTTGGAGTTTGGACTAAAATACTTGGAATTGACAGACAATTAAGTGACCTGTATAGAAAAGGAAGCTGTCACTGGCAGAAGTTGGGGAGACAGCTCTGACTGAGGCTACACACAGAAGGCTTCAACACTGAAATGTCACAGGCTTCATAAAGGGCTCAGCAACAGGCTTTCAAAGAGAAAAAAAAAAGTTAGTTAGGATATGGATCAGGATATTCTAAGGGCTCCAAAAGAATGGGAGAAGCCACGTTACTTAGGAGTTAGAGCTTCACACTTAGGAGATTAGATATCACTTTTAGGAAAAGTTGCAGTGTAGAGCAGCTGGCCCAAGATCAGGATTGACCCTGTTTACTACTCAGCCAAGACACAAAAATAGAGATGCTGGACAGAAAAGTGTTTCTTGGCTAAAAAGGTACAGCATTGCTCCCTCGAGCCATATGTGTATAAAGAGGGACAATATATCTGTGTGTCATTAACACGAAGATTCACAGTATGGTGTTGAAAATGGAGGCAGATGCAGCAGCAGCAAAGCTCTTGACTTTCAGGGATCCAGAAGGCAGTGGACTAGGCTCTAGGTCAAGTTTAAAGCAAATGAGCATGATTTTACAACATCAGAGCAAAAAGCAAAGCTGAAGCAACCTTCCTGTTAGGGAAACTTGTCCAAAGGTATTTAGAGGTAAAGGTAATGAAATAGAAATTGGATTCAAACAAATATGCTGGACACCAGGAACATTTAGAAGAAAAATGTTGAGCTGTATTTAGTGCAGCCACATACAGATAAACTAATTTCTGAGTTCCTCAAATCTGAGTTTGAGGTATATGTGCTGCCAAAGTCTGGCAAAAAGCATTTGGATAAATTGTAAAACCAGAGTATAATTTCATCTGTGGCATTTATGAAAAGGGCTGCACTGATTGCAGGTACTCCAAAGAGTGATGGCGGCTTAAGGTGCTGTGGGTGCAATAAAGCCACTGTAAATCCCAGCTGAAAATGAATCAATATCTTCTTCCTAAATCCACTCATCTGCAGAACTTGGTGGCTGGGCAGAGTTACTAAACTCTGCTCACTTTGTGTGCCTTCGGAGTGAGGATTGGAACTAGAACTGAATACAATTCTAACAGTGAACATACATGGGAGACTATTTCGGTGTGAGCAATTACCCCACAGTCAGTGCATTTCCTCATATCTAAGAGTAATGGATTCATGATTTCCAGTATAACATTGCTGCCTGGTGGTTTATGGCATAGGAGCAAAGAAGGAGTGTGACTTTTATAAAATTGAGATGGAAGTCCTGTGTTCTGCCTCACCTCAGGAAAATATAAAGTGTGCATGGATAGAAAAGGAAAATATGACATTTGAAGAAGTAGTGCCGTTGCAGGGAAGAATAAGCAATTGTACCAGGTGCTGGATATTGGATATTCTTTCTGGCCAGAAATAGCACATATTATAAAGGCAGTTTTCCTGTAAAATTAGCTGAAGCAGTACCAGTTATGAGTTGCCAGCGTAGTCGCTTTCGCTTGAAGGTCTACAACCTACCTTTGAAGTGTGACAGATATTTGTACAGCAGGGGATATTTAAATTGGCCTCACGTTGGATAACAAAGTACTTTGTACAGGCTCTGAGAAGGGCATTATACAAAGGCAATAGGGAATCCATCAGTCCCAGAGACTGTTCTGGCAAAGAGATCCTTATACAGGGGGGAAGGGTTTGATTTACTGCAAGAAGACTTAGAAAAAGTCTCAAGGTGAAAATGGCAAATAGCAAAGAAGAAAAAAACTACTCATGGTCTGGATCTCCCCTCGTTTTGCTGCATAGAGCAGATAGTGCTGATACATGACTGAAGGGAGGGACAGAGAGTTAGTAAGCCAGTATGGTAGAACAGATATTGGGACGGGTGACATATTTAGAAGTGGAGGAAAGGAGAGATAAGAAAGAGGCAGTTTAATAACCGCCTACAGATAAAACCAGAGGATAGTTACAGAATATGCACGCTGATGTTACTGAAAAACGGTCACAAGCTTTACAAAGGTGCAAGAGAGAACCAGGACGTGGCACTGGGAAGTAATAAGTGTGAAGAGATGAGAAGGCATGTTTGTAATCATTGCGGGAGCCAGGGAAAGCAGCCTCATGCTTATCACAGCTCCCAGCACAGCTCCATGGATTTCTACGCTTAGCAGAGACACATGGGCAGGCAGGGCTCTGGTTGGAAATACATCCCCTCTCCTTTCTAGGCAATGCCTTACAGTGTATGGAAGTGCAGGTGGGGTGCAGATGGGTGTCTTGAAAGGGGAAATAGGGCCAGCCCCCCTGCCAGGCAGTGCCATGCAGACAGGAATGGGCTTGGGTCCTTCCTAAGGGAGGCTGTGGGACCTGGCATTCCCCAAAAGCTGCAGCTGTGTTCACATAATGTGGATGCAAGGAGGATTTGGACACAGACATTGTGAGTCTATCTTTCATTTTAGATGCAAAACTAGATGGAGAGGGATATTTGAGAGTAATGGTTTCAATAAGAAGGCAATAATAAGCAGTGAAAGAGCACTTTCTCCTCTGACCAAGTGCCTCACAGTAGTTCTGTACACCTAACCTGGGGGGTTTTGCAGGCAGTAGTGTTTTCTTGAGAAAGAATCACCAGCAAATGCTGTGTTAAGCCCAGGACTGCTTGCTCTGCCTTTGCATTTTGGCAGCAGTCTTTCTGCTAGATGAATGATTTGCAGAGCAGATTTGTGGACTGGATTTGTGAGGATGATCTGGTTTAAAAAAAAATAGCTGAGAGGAAAAAGAAAGTTATTTTTAACCCAAATCGGTTCATTATTCATGCTTAACAGGAGAGCTTTACCAAGTCAGGAAGGCACATGCAGGCGGGAGCACGCTGCAGAGCAGGGTATGGTCCCAGCTGCCTCAAGCGGGGCTGTGGGGCCTGGGTTTTAGCTTCTGCTGTGAGCTCAGCTTCTGCAAACATGGCAGCTTTCACTCTGCTCCAGAGCTTTTACTTTTATGACTTACTGTTCTGGATTTGAACTGGTAAGGTAACCATTTAAGGTTGCTGCTTTTCCAGGAAGAGTATCTCCACTTTTATTTTTTAAGACTTTGAAGTTCTTAAAAAAGTTCTAAGTTCTTTCTTTCTTCCTTTCTTCCTTTCTTGCTTTCTTCCTTCCTTTCTTCCTTCCTTCCTTCCCTTCTTTCTTTTCCTTCCTTCCTTCCTTCCTTCCTCTTTCTTTCTTTCTTTCTCTTTCTTTCTTTCTTTCTTTCTTTCTTTCTTTCTTTCTTTCTTTCTTTCTTTCTTTCGTTGAGGGAGGCCATTGTAGCAGTAGAAGGTGATGGCTTTCTGCATTCTGACCCTCTGGACAGCTGCCTGGGGGAGGCTGGGCTCAAGGTTTATAGGGTGAACAACAGAAGGATCAGGCAAAGGTGAAATCCTGACTTTGAAATCAATAATAATCACATTTCTTTATAATTGAGGGTGTCACCATTGTGCTAAATCAAGTCTTTGTAGCAGTGGGATGGCCAAGCACAATAGACAGTGCCCAGCTTGGAAGGAAACAATGAAAACTATGGGTTTGCTACCACAAAGGCATTAACCAAGGCAGGCTGAGGCACATCTTGATTAAGGCCAGTCATCCTCCTGCCCACGGATGCCTTTTGTAGGAGCTGAGAAAGCAGCCCATCTTTCTCAAGCCTTGCCACAGTTCCTAAAGTACATAAATGACTTTCTCCTCTTCTTCCCTTGTTTTCTTTTATCCTGGGAGATTACTGAACTGAGAGTCTGCCTTCTCATAATGAGGCCAGAGTACATTGGAACTATCTGCGGGCATCAGTTAATAAATAGCAGAATGAAAGGCAAGGAGCTGGCTGGGGGTGATGCGTGTCAGACTGGCACAGGGCAGCAGCCCTTTTCCGGCGCAGGGCAAGACGAGCGGGGGCAGGAGGGTGCAGCTTCTCTGCGTGCCTACTGCAATTAAACTAAACTGCCTGACTCTCTTATCCTCCCCCCTACCTCAAAAAAACAGAGTATAAATTGCTGTCAGGATGTGGCTGCTAATGAGACTGAGCCGCACAGTGTCCCCTCTGCTGTGCTGGAGGGGGACGTGAGACAGGGTGGGTGCATCAGTGTGGACAACGAAATCTCACAACTGACTCTAAGGGAAGGACACCAGTTTTTATTTATTACTTGAGTAGCTGTAGCAAGCCATTAAACAGTTAGCACTCATCACCTCAGGAGGAGATAGGACCAATATAAACAAAAGCATTATTTACTTGGCATTCCTTTTTTTATTATTATTTCATGCAGAACTTGTAAGGTCGCTTATCAGTAAGCGACCAACAGTTAGCCCAACATTTTCCTTTGGGAAAAGCTGTTTTCAATTGCTTCTAGCAATTTTAACCATTTGGACTGTAATTTTCCACACCAGATACTTGGCTCAGACCGAGTAGGTTTGGAAAATTTCCAAGATGTTGTGGTTTACAGGGTTTTTGTCTTTTTTTTTTTTTTTTGAGGCATTACCTGGGGAACATACATTCTTTTATCCATGCTAAGATTTAAAATTTTAAAATGTATTGAAGTGGGAAGGCAATATTTTCTGTCCCATGGTGATCTGCCAAGATTCAGCAATATTACAAAACTGTGGAAAAAGGTATCTAAAAAAATCAGAACTGAGCACCGTCCTTCCCCCACTAGCTCAAGGGTAATGGGATGTTGTGCTCCAAGAGTAATTGAGCAAATAATTATGGGCTGTTTGTTTGCTGAGTCTGCGATTCAGTGTTCAGGACAAAGCTTGAGGATTTCTGTGTTTCTACATGTGTTTGCGTGGCAAAAGTGAGACCAGCTTATTAGATTCAGCTCCCAATGCAGTAATGAAATATTTTCCTTTGAATAAGGACTGCAGGAGTGTGTGTAACTCAAACCTCTTTGTCTCTATTACAGGACTATTTATTTTTGACAGACATGGAGCAGGAAATAAAAAATGGGAATCACCTTTCACTCTTCCAGAAAAACACAGCAATTAGGCAAAAATAATAATTCCTATAGAACAGCACATGTCCAGGTATTCTTCTAGTTGCAATCTCGTGACATTAGCAATGCAAGTAAAATCCTGTGTTTTCTTCTGTTTGGATCAAGGAACCTAGAAACAGTGACAGTCTATTTTTTTATGGTTGCCGAACCTCTGTTAAGAGGTATTATTCATGGTGTTTGATTTTTCTGCCTTTACATCCTCACATCCCCATGGTTACTGTTTGATTAAACTTTGATCAAAGAAAAGACAAATTATATTGTCAGTTATTTGACCCTGTGTGGAAAGGGCTCTGTGAGTAAATAAGTTAATTCTAATTCATACAGGCACAAATTCTGAAATATTTTTCAAGTAGAATTCCCACTCATAGAGGAAAAAATAAAGTAGTTTTTAGCAGACTATGCATGATACGGTCTTTTATTTTGTTCCTGGTAAAAACTTGTCAGTATTTGTTTGTTCATCTTTTGACTAAAGCTGCCTGCTTGAAAAAAGAAAGAACACTCTAAGGCTGAAAAAACACCCTTGCATTCAATATTAGTGACATCAGGCAATCGATGCTTGATTAGGAAATCAAAGCCACTTCCTTTTCATTCTTTGAAAATGTTTGCCTATTTGCATCTGTTCAGACTGACCATCAAAGGTGAGATAGGCTGGTTACGTCCCTGCAATGCTGAGCAACTTCAGTGTGCTGGAACAGAGAGAAGTGACCCCCGGGTAATAATGGGGCATGTGAGCAGCCCTGCACCCTTCACGTATCCATACGTATGTAGTCTATATGGGGCATCTCAGACTGGACCAATTAATAAATGCTCAGCTGGCTCTGAGCATCAGCAGCACATTTTTTCTGATCCCTGAGGAGCAGCTCAGGTTCAGGGCACGCTGCTTGCCAAGCTCGATTGAGCAGCAGCGCATGTGTCCAGCAGTGCCAAGTACATGGTCAGGGAGAGATGCCCGGGGCGCTTGGCCTCTGAGGGAACCCGTATGAGTGTCTGACTGTGCCTTTAGCAGTGCATCTTGCAGTGGGACATGGCTGGCTCTTCTCTGCACAGGGATGAGTGGGGCAGCTTCAGGGCAGCCTGAGGTATACTGGCCTAGGCAGTGACAGAGGGATTGCGTGTAGTTTAACAGGCAAATGTAGCTGGAGACAGGCTGTAGAGCTCAGTGTGGGAGTCAGGACGAGTTTGGTTTTAGAAGCCTGGGATAGTCATCACAGTATTTGCACTGGCAAGAGAAGAGGAAACTCCTGTCAAAGTAAGGAGTAAGGGACCCCATTACAGCCAAGGCTGTAAGCACAGGGCTGTGCCAAGCTGGGTGGAAAAGAGGAATTCTCATTTGTTTTATGGTGCTTGAGGCAGCTGGAAAGAAGTGTTAAAATTGGTTAAAACCAGGAAGCTGGCACTCAGAAAAAGCAGAAAGAAATTGAGGTAAATGCTTCTACTGTGACAAAATTAGTCACAGTCAGGAGGATTGCTTGAAATATAAAGTAATCCTGGAATAAGCATCACAAGCACTTAGGGAAAAGTCCTTCAAAATAATGTGGAAAATGGGACAGAGACAGAAAGTAAGGTCTTGCTTAAGCTGAGACAGCTAACAAACTTGATAGCAGCCTGGCTAGAACCTGGAGCCATGAAATGCACAGGAGTTTTGTAGTCTTACTTATACACATAGATTAATGTGACAATACTGAGAGAACTAGAAACAAACAACCTATTTATCTGCAAGGGGAAAGAGTGACTGGGGATTTTGAATCTGCTAAAAAAACCTGGAAATTGCACTAGAACTGTAGGCCTGTGTCAAGTGAGCAAGAACATTTGATAGACAAACAGTTGATCTGGACTTCATTAAAAGTGAAAAATGTACGAGACAGAAATGCACTTGAGAACCATACGGTTTGTGGCAAGTTATGATAGCTCCCTTGCTCCTTACATAAATCAGGAAACAACTGCTTTATTCACTTTTACATAACAAGCTGAGATTCATTAATCATCTCCTCCAGCAACAATAGGAGACAAAAGTATCTTGGAGGTGTCTTGGATGAATCATAATTGAAATTTCAATGAGTTCAAGCACAAGGAAGTTGTTAAGATAAGATTTTGATACGGACAGATGACTCTTGATCTTTCTCCGTTGCTTCTCTGTCCAGATCTGCTATGGATTATCTCCCAAGGATGATGGACAATGGCATTTAATTTCTTAAGAACTAATTTGTGGGGTGACTCAAAAAATTAATCAGGCAGGGCCCAAGCCCTCTAGCACCTTCAAACCATTAATTTTTTTACACCATATGGGGAATGGCATCCAGTTGTCCACATGATGAATTCCTCTCTTCATGTAACCAGACGTAGGGCATTAGGAGGAAAAAGAGTACTGCAGCCTTTAAAGGGGGGAAAGCCCCTATCAAGAGGCCATTTTAGGCTAACTCCAGAATACCAGTTGAAGTGAGTGGAACTTCATAACGCTCAGCTAAGGACAGAAATGTGTCATACCAGTTCTAACACTGGTTCTTACTGAACCATTAAAGTCATGCTTTTTTCCTCTCTTTCTCCTTTCCCCAAATCTAAGGGCATAAACTTGCTCATGTCAGAAAGATGCCTGGATTATCTATGTAGCTACTCACCACTTCTGGTCATCAGGAACTGAAAGAGAAAGAACAGGATTTAATTTTAGAGACTTCTTTGACTGATGTTAGAACTTCTTGAAATGTATGTAACTCCAAAGTACTTTGTTAAGCCTCTAAGCTTCCCATCCAGGTGTCATGCAGTTCAGTTGCAGATTCCTACCAGATGGATTTGCAAGCATGTATCTATTTCTTGTTGGTTAGCCAAAGGAAAATGACTGAACAAGTCAGTTCATAAAAATGGCTTAAGCTGATTGTGCTCTTCCTTTCACACCATTGCTGGAAAAATGTAGGGGAGAGAACAACTGAGAAGCAGACAGTAAATGATTGTTAAATAAGAAGTTGAAATGAAGATAATGACTATTCTTGGCGCTTATTTTCCTCTACTTCAAGAGCTTGATGGTTATATGCACCTGGAACCATAACATATGTACATTCAAAATACACCTACAGGGGCTACTCCTGGCTTTTTGGGACATGGCCTCCTCCTGCTTCATTGCTCACCCACTTTTCTCCATCCTCTTAGGAAATTTTTGGAAGTTCCTCCACTTTTCTCTGTCATACCCTGATTCACCCATGCTTGGACACCTCACTTGAGTCTGTGCTTCTTTCCAGCATCCAGAAAAGCTTTTGGTTCTTCCTTCCAAGCTCAACACTTGGACACACTTCTAAAAATAAAAGAATGGTCCTTGAGGGGACATTGCCAACAGCTGCACAGCAGAACTAAAATGCTTTCTTCCTACCCAAATCCTAGCACATGCTACAGCTGGGAGTAGAAATAGATATATTTACAAATGGCAAAAAAAAGTAATGGTATTCCTCTGAAAATGAGGTCAGAAATGTGAGAGCTGAGAGAGTAAAAGTTGCATATCATACATGATCAATAAAGAGACACTTTCAACCATTAGAAAAAAATGCACAAACTGGGCGAACTCCTCAGATACTCACAGCCTATAGACACAGGGCTCACATCTTATCACAAGACGTTTGCCAATACTGCAAAAAACACTGTGATGGGTTATAAAAAAATGGAACCCAGAATTTACCAGAGTGACAAAAAGCCTCTTGAGAAAGTTTCCATCTTAGCTTACCCACATTTACTGGGTGAAGATTTTAGAAAGAAAAATACTTGACGGACTACAGGAAATCCCAATGCAAGACTTCAGACATTTCCAGAGAACGGAAAATGTTTCAGCTTCCTGCCAATGAAAACTGATAATGCAGTGATAGCAGCTCAGGCTGAAAGGAGGCATGACAATAAGGAATTCTTTCAGTGAATCCTGAAAGAAACCCTGAAAGAAACCCTGAAAATATTGGATGTGGATGAAGAACCCTAGAAAAGCATCTCCTCTCAGCTATCTGAAGCAAGGTTACATGTAACTGCTGTAACATACTGAGTAGTTCTAACACAGTATGTTCCGGACTGTGGACTACAGCCCATTAATCCCCACCTTTCCAGAAACATAGGTTGGTAAAATGGCAAAAAGTTGCAGGATATTTTTTTTGAAAGATAATTAAGACTTGAGGTGACTTACTTGACAGACAAACATTGAGTGACACGTTTGTATAGGATTTTTAAATTACAATTTCTTCCCTGTTTTTCAACATAATTTGATTAGAGGAAAGATGTCTTTTGGTAAATTTATGGTTGAACTGAGCGAGATTCTTGAAATAGCACGAAATTAGGTTTGATGACTCAGGAGATCCCTTTTAGGTTAATGGTTGTAGCCCATACATATTGATAAACCATGGCATATAAATAAATAAATGACTTCTGGTTGAAGTATGAAGCCATGCTAAACCTGACAGTGAGTTGTCTCGAGATCTCCTTCATTTGGGTGGATGATGCACCCTGAAGACCTGCAAGGACTGCCAGCGGGTCTGCTGATGTTTAAAGTGTAGGAGCTGCAGCTTCATTTGCCTCCTTTGGGGCTAGTGTGGGGTGCTGTATGTAGAGGGGGCAATGGAGACCTTAGATCCAGAAGCCAAAGGATTTCTCTTTCAGGCCAAACAAGTCCCTTTGTGCAGTAAAAACAGCAGGGGCTGGGAGAACATGGGCTAAAAGCATATTCCAGGTTAACCAAAGCTGCCTAGGGCTGAGGATGAGTGGCTGCAGGTGAGTGTGATGGAGAACAAAGGGCGAGGAAGGCGTGACCTTGAGAGGGAGTAGAGAGAATTTCTTGGTCTCAGCACTGCTGGAGTGATAATCAGTTGTGAGACCAAGCACACTAGAGGAGGCAATTTTTCCTGCTTTGCTCTGGAAAGCAATCTTTGCATACAGTGTTGTAATAAGACTAGGTTGAGAATACTTCTGCTTGGTGTCAGGTAGAAATCGGATCCTTCGGGTACATCCCTGTGACACCCATACGGAGTGGCTGACCACGTTCAGGTGAAATGGGGCAACAGTGCTTTCCATGTGTACCCGGACTGCAAAACTGTCTATTTTTCGATGCCTCTGTTCCCCTGTTAGAGATGAAAATATAAAAAGTTTGACACATATTGTGTGTGGCTGCCAGGACAGGGAATTTTTCCCTGGGGTGCCCATCATGTGGTTTCTACAAAACTTTTCTGGAGAGTGTGTCCCCTTCACAGAGACAGTACTATTGCAGGAGCTGAACACCTTATAAAGCCTCACCAGAGCACCAAACATCTTTTTAATTACTTCACTGCATACAGGATAATTATAGAAAAGGAAGGATGAAAGCCTACATGAAGTACAGAGGCCTTTGAAAAAATGCCACCAGGTAAAACACTGCTGCCATCTCCTTTTCCTGTTGACCTGGCCTTTCATCTCAGCATTAAATGCCCACTTCCTTTAAACAGCTTTTTATCCTAACCAACTCTTCTAATTCACAAAGCTTCTTGAAATTCATTTTTGTTGACTGCCTGCAACAGAAAGCTTTAACGTTTGACTCCCTGTAACTGAGTAAGCTTTCTGTACTCTGCTTGCATTGCTTCAAGCAATCAGGCAATGATCGTCTGCCCTCACAATGCTAACTTGGCTTCTTCAGCCATAAACAAAACAGACTCCATGAGTTTTGGGTGTAAGATGTGTGAAGGAGAATACTCACAGGAGGTAAGACATGGTCAGTAAGGGAGAGTGCATATCAGTAAACACAAACAGGGAGAATTTTGCCTCATTTATCCGCAGATTGAAAAAGCTGCTCGGTATTCTTCCTCCTTGGCAACAAATGACAGCACAAAAATTGATCACATTATTAATTCAAATGAATAGTACCACACATCCCTGCGTTATATAATTATTTCATTAAAGTGAAGGATCAGTTTAAAACATCATTAAAATCTAACCAACTGAAAATAATATGATTCCACTGACATTTGATTTAATTAAAATCTGAAAGTTAGGAATATTGAAATAACTATTAGCTCCAGAGTCTCTGGAAGAAGCAGCGTCAGGTACCTTACCCTTCCACGCATCTCAGAGAGCAGGGGGCAGCAGAAGGAGCGAAGAGTTCTTGGGGATCCCAACTCAGTAAAGATCAACAAAGCCAGCAGTGGAGGTGGGCTGCACACAGTTGTTCTAAACATCCTCGAGTCAGTCAAGCAGGGTTTCCAGATTATCAAAATAAGTATTACTCCTTCAATTCAGTCTCAAGAGTCAAAGAACCAAATTGATTCTCTGAACTGCGAGAAACAATGGCTCCAAGCCAAAGCCCGCTGAAACCACGACCAAGATCCCCTGCTGAGTTCAATAGCTTGCTGGATCTCACCCAGCGCAAGTAATTCCCTTTCTCTTTCTAGGATGAGTTTCTTTTTCCTGTGGCAGCTTCACACAATTTGGCTACCTTTATTCGAACAATGCTCTTCTCTTACATACAATTTCAGATTTGTACTGTTTCCAATACTTTATAATTTTGCATTTTTAGGATTAAAAGGATACTTTTCTCCATGGTTTCAGAGAGTGAACTGACCTAGTTAAAATTAAAGGTTGCCAGCATAAATTAGATTAGGATGGTCTAGTGGTCTGAAAAAGTGCTGTAACATGCTGTGTTTGTCTTAATTTCCTTCAGTAAGAATGGCTGCATGAAAAGACAGTTATTAGAGCTACTTGGTTTACACTGTTATAATTGCAGGTCTGATGATATCCTATTAGGATGCAACGAGATCAAATTATCAGCTATTTCAGCTAGAAATATAATAATTTTGTTTTATTTTTAGCTATGAGATTTCACATTTCATTTGAAATGTATATGAATCTAGCTAGTAACAAAATAATAGTTCTACTGACAGCAAGGATATTTCTACCTTCTTAAGACTGTCTATGCTGGGAGCTCTCAAGCCTGAGATTAAAAAAAAAAACTTATCCCAAGCTTTAGAGATTGCAAGAAGTGGATAACTTGCTCACCACATTTTAGCACAGGCCCAAGGTCTCTGTCAATGAGCTATGAATGCAGCAGACATCCGAAAGGTGATTAATGTTACCAGCCTCATCTATCAAAAACATCTCAAGTCTGCCTTTTTCTAGGCACAGTGCAAATACCATGATGCTAAACTACTGCTGGAATACCATCTGGCTCAGACTTCTTATGCTTGCTGCCCTTAAACCTGTGGGGCTTTTTTGTACAGTGAAAAGCAGACTAATGTCTCCTAAAGGATATTGTCTCCTGTCAGTCCCATTGTTCCTGTAAATACCTCTCATCACTACTAAAAAAAGGACAAGATGATAATGGATATTCATCCTGAATGGAGCCCAGAAGCACTTCACCTTAGGAACTGCATCACTCTTTGCAGGCAGAATCCCTGCAAATGCCAAAGCGAGGCCTATTAACAATAATGCATAGATGATAATTAGTAAATAATTGATGTTGACATCGCCATTTGATGCTGTGTATGGCTCTGCTGTGTGCATGGTAAGCTGAGCGGCTGGCTCCACTGGTAAAAGCTGCATTGCTCTTTGGCTTTTTGATATCCAGCTGTCTGTCACTCCAATATCTAATGAATGGATGTGTAATGATTGTTATGCTGAGCTGCTGGATGCCAACACTTCTCCAATATGTGGCAGCAATTCCCCACAACTCTGTATCAGACCACAACTCTTTCTTATCAAGCCAATTTTTAACACAGCTGCAGCCCAGAGACTCTCTTTTGGATCCATTTTTCACTGTGTAAACTGTTGCTGTTTTAAACCTATTTTCTGCTCTTTTTCATACTTTGCTGTTTGTTACTAAGAATTCAATCTATTGCTCAAAATATGCACCCAGGACTCGTTTTTGCATTGATTGTGGAATGGTTTTGTTATTTTGGGGGCTATGGCTGCGTTATGGATGTCATCTTAAAGGTATATTGGGACACTTCAGATCTGCTGTTTTCTTCCTTCCTTGTGTATAGTCAGTTGATATTTTGAAAAGAGAGCAGGGAGAAAGGGATGGGATAACTGAGGATGGAAAGACTTGTGACAATGAACAGGGAAACACTTCTTCTTGCTTTTTCTTTTGGAGGAACCAACCTTGTGTTTGTACCATTTCTGTGTGGCTGCAGCAGAAAGTTTCTGCTTCCTCGTGCATTTTGTATCATCTTAGGTTTCTGCCTCAAGTGTCACAGCAGTTTATGCTCCTGGGATATCTCTATGTGAATGCCATATAGTTCTCACTATCAGAGAAAAGCACTAATGAGAAATTTGCCCCTCTTAGCACCCAGCATTGTGTAAAAGTGGTTGCTACAGAGTGCCTGGTAAGATTATCAGCTTCCCTTGGCTTTTGGTAGGACCAGTTTGTTTCCATCCCCACATCCTTGCAGTGCTATTTACCCCCACCACATTCTGTCCCCTAGGCTCCAGAAGGAGCTTGGTTTCTAGCGATGAACACACATTTCCTCTTCTTCAATATCAGCAAGCCTAGGAAATCCAAAGACATAAAGGCACCCTGAAGCATGCTCATAGAAGGGTTTCTCAATCTGGACTAGCTGGAAGAGGGAGCATTACAAGAGATGAGTATGGGAGCACAAATACAGATTTTAATGAGCAGACTTGAAATTCACAGGGTCAGGCAAATGTGTGCTAACATAAGGCAAGTGGTGCTGGTGAAAAATCTAACATAGGTGAAAACAGAACAGCTTGAAAGTTATTTAACAATGCAGAGCACACTGCAGTGGTTCAGAACAGCCAGGAAAGAGTGCCTGAGATAATAAATGCTGTAGTGGAGTTTAGGTAGGTGTGAGATGTTTGTCCGTGCTGAATAGCATTAGCAGCTTGTTAAGGCCAAGAGAAAAATAAATCACTGACTTCAACAGACTTTATTGTTTACTAAGTCCTTACATTTAGATTTACACAGTGAACTGGACTGCCAGAGTGCATCTTGAGTTAGTGAGCTGGGGCTCCTCAGCTGAAGGAATTGTCTTGATTTATGTGATAAGCAGTATGCACACTTGGAGAAAACCAAGGTAGTTTCCTCATGCAGGGCCTTACAAGCTTCAGTGCCTGCACACACACTCCCTTTTGCACTACTGCCAGGGAGAAATTCTTGGCTGTGGTCCTCAAGTTTCCTGAAGAAGTTGTAGCAGATGGTTGACATTATTTATTCCTTTTAAGGGTGAAAAAATCCTACTATCTAGTATTTCCACTGAAGAGATCTTACACCTATTGAATGTATAATCCTTTGGGCTTCTTTCTTCACTCTTGACATGGAAATCACCTCACTGTTTATATTCCAGCAAACCCAAAGCTTTCTTGTCCACAGCCTCTCAGGATCCATTTAGACAGCGAGACCTATTCAGATGCCAGCACTCATATCAGTATTGCATTTTGTGCTTGAATGGTTTAGCACTCTGAAACTTAACTCTGAGACAAGCGCTTGAAAACCCTGCCCAAGGGACAAAGCCTACATTCAACCTCCTGTATCCCATATTTGCCTTCCTTGACTCATCATCTCTCCTGAAAATTTCCTTGCCTGTCAGTTCATTACCTCACATGAGTATATGGTGGACAACCCTACACAGAGTTTAAAGAACAGGAGTCATGACTCTGCTATACCTCATGCTGTCTATGCCAGCCAGCTTTGCAGATCTGTCTGCCCTAAATTTTTATTTAAGGTATGCCATCATACCTTAAATATAAAGGTATACCATAAAGCAAAGTTGCTTTACAACTTTGTTTGGTAGTTAGAAGCTTTGTATTATTGAAGGGCTTAGGGTCACCCTGTGGGCACACTTGCAGACCATCACTCAAGTGAGAAGGAAAGGTAAGTCATCTACTCCCACCAACTTTCTGTTCTCTGTTTAAGTGCCCGAGGAATTTTCAGGAAGACACGAGATAGGCTTGATCTCCTCTTTCGGTTTTGTATGCAACTGTGGCAGTGGAGGTGATAGAATTAGCAGTAGTAAAACACGGGCGGTGGATGGAGATGGCACTGGGGGTACCAGTAAGACAAATATTCCCTGACTAGCCAAGGGGTGTATGTGTGTGAGTGTGACTGTAGGTGGAGACAGCACATCTCCAAGAAGGTTGATGAAAGATTAAATAATCTTTCTTTTAATAATGGACTTCATGAGGCTCTCTGAGGTTCCTACAACAGACTAAGCGAACAACATCACTGCACAGTTCTTTTAACAGCCCTACTAATTTCCATCACTGAAAATGATTTGTTTTACCGGTCAGATGCCCTATTAGTATTGTTAGGATTTCTTGTCATTCTGACATCAGTTGCGTTTTATCCCTTGTGATTTCTAAAATATATTTAGTGTTTATTTTTTTTCAGTCCAGCAATAGCTTAATCCTCTTGCTATCTCATTACAATATGAGAAAATTGAGATTGCTTGGGGGACATTAGCTAATAAACCCATTGCCTGTAATTCCCAGACTATTGATGCATTTTTCCATCTTTATTTAATGGGATGCTATTTTTCACATTGAAATATCCAGGCTCTAGCAGTGGAGAAATGCTACAGATAAATTCACACTGAAGGGGAAAAAACCAATAGGAAATGGTTACTATTTTAAATGAAGAAAGAAAACCCTTATTAGGCAACTTCATCTTTTTGTTTGACTTAAAGCTGAAATCTAAAACCTGATTTTTCACTTGCAATGGTTTTATATTTGTCTCATTGACTTCAGTGGAATTAATCCTAATTTTCACTGGTATGAGAAAAATTGGGTTGCAGACGTTTCATTATTCCACACCATAACCAATCACCTGGTAGAACTTTTAATTCTCTAGCTAGGGGAATGCTGTAAGAATTAAGAGGTTGTTTGTTGCACAGACAGGAAGATGAGATAAGACAAAGCAAAAATAAAGTGCTTCATTCCAGGGGACTTGTCCTCACAAGCCACAGGGGATGGCTTTGCATTTCCATTAAGCCACCATGTTCTTGGAATTGCATTTTCCAGGCATTTTCTCCAGACTGCTAAGAGAGCTCACTGATAGTGTCCAGATGCACAACATACTCCTGACAGTGATCAGTTCCTGTTCTTAGTCTCTGCCAACATTGCTTTCTTCGCCTCATCCCTTTCATTTTAACACTCAGGGAGAATAACCATGTTTTTAAATCAAGTGGCTTCTCTGTGGAAGAATTTAGTGGTGAGCAATACAGGGAGCAAGCAAGCACTGATGGGAACACAGACATTGAGCCAGACCATCTGTTTTTCCATTTGCAGTTTACTGTGCAGCCTAATAAAGACTCTGTAACAAAAAGCAGCTTGGTGTATTACACACTTATATATAAATTACAGCTGGCTTACTCCACCTCAGTGATGGCAGGCAGCAGCTCTCAGTTCCGTGCTTGGCCATAATGGGAGAAGCACTTTCTTCATTTCCCCTACTCTGCCTCCAGAGCAGGCTCTCACATTCCCAAGGGAGGACACAAACTGCATTTGTCTGCCCCACACCACTACTCCTCTATGGCTTGGAGGCCATCAGTGGTACACATATCACCACTAGGAATCTGTCTCAGTCCATTTCCACCCTTGTGCACCATACTGCTTATGTTCACTGTGCTCTGTTGTGCTGTGTACTCCTCTTCAGAGTCCCACCCTGCTCTGTCTCATCCTCTTGTGGCTTTCAGATCCTCCTGAAAAAACCTTACTTGTTTTCTGTCTCTGATTCTGACCAGCCAAAGATAGGTTGCTTCATCTGATCTCCCTGTTTCCTATATGTGCAATTCAGCCTTGTCCTCCTCCCCCGGTAGATTTGATCATCTGTCCAGGAGATCTTTTTCTTCAGTCTCCTTACAAACCACCTGCAGGCGGGTTGGAAAGTTACTGCTTTAATTTGACAGCATTTGGTACTCATCATGCCCAGGTCTGAGGCAGTGCACACTACACCTAGATTCAACAGCATGTGTTCAGACTTCCAACTATGCACTGAAATCAATAACAGGAGCCCAAATAGGAATTCAAAGCCTAAATGTTTCATTGGCAATGAGCTTTGGTCCTGTAACGATACTCTGAATGAACTTAACCTTCCTTAATCCTTCGAGCAAGCACACGTTTGTCCTTTCACCGTGGACTGCAAACAAAGAGTTTGCATTTACACATGATCCATCTTCCAGGAAAAACATAATCCCTCTCAGCTCCTGAGTTCTCTAACACAAAGCATTAATATCTTTACTGAGGGGATAAAACTTCATTCTTGATTGAGAAAACTGAACAAAAAAGCATTTGATCTGATTGACACGGCTATTCTGGTTGAATTGGTTAGTATGTTTAATCAATAAGCTTTGCCCTTCAGAATACTAATGCTTATCTTGTAGTTGCTGCTTCTCAAAATACTGTTTGCTGTAGAATTATTTGTTTAATATGATGGACAAATACCTGACTCCATCAAGAAAGCCTGAAAGTCACAGAGTGTGACAGTGGGGCTGTTCTTTGGGAGCCCAGGTAGGACAGCTTATAGAGAACCACTCCACTCTTCATTTCTTAGCATATCTGTTAAATATGTTGTGTTTTCTTTCAAGTGGACACAGACTTCCAGTGTAGTAGTATATAGTGACTGTGACTACTGTGGACTTTTATTTGGAGTTCTCAAAGGATAATCCAGTAAGTAGTCATTCTGTTTCAGTTCAGTGAGGTCTACTTAATGTCAGTAATTATGGAAAAGAGACTTCTTCGTGCACTTTTCAGATATTAATGAAGATTGATAGATGTATTAGAATACTAAAATATGAATTAGGCACTTTTTTTTTAATCAGTGCCACTTAGGTCAGTAAAAGACTTCCATACAAAAAACAAGTTGTAGGAGGTATAAACTCTCACATTACCATTGGAAAGAGGACTACTACATCTGGATTAGCTCTCTAAACCTCCATAGACTCTTACTGAAATATAATTATTGAAGATAGAAGCACTGGTGTCAATATGCTACTGAATTTGGAGCAGTCTGTTGAAACTTCAGCAAGTCCTGAGTCATACTCCCTTTAAAATTTCATTTGAAGTCAATCACAACGACTACTTACTGGTGCAAGTGATTAAAAAAAAATTATCCTTTATTCTGGGAAGTTGGACTATAATTTAACTATTATTCTACCAAAAGACTACACCTTTGTGTAAACTGCTAGATAGTTAGAAAAAAATTGTGGGATTTTTTTTTTCTTTAAACACACCCTAGATAAACAAATTGCTTTGAACAAGATACGGAAGCTGCAGAAATATAACACTGTGTTTGTCTTGGCTGGCTATTGCCGCATTCATGAATATTTTTCCTACCTGTTTTTAAATGAATAATGCTAGAGTAGGTTCTCAACAGATAGCAGTAATGATTTTGGAAGGCTTTAGACATTTACTGAATACTTTATGCACTTTAAAAGGGCTTTCTTTAACTTACTGACAAAGTCTATTGCCATTTACATAATTATAAAAAGCCCCAAACCCTCAAAATATATTTGAAGTGATCCTACTCTTAAAATGGAGAGTCTGGAAAACAATTAAGGATTTGGCTAATTTTTAACAGCACCTGTGAAGAAGGTAGTGGAATATTTTAAATACAAAATTGTAGAGGTACATAATTATTTACAGTTCATGAAGGAAAGGAAATGAAAATAATGCATTTATTTGTTCATAGTAAAGTGGTTACCCGCTTCACACACAGCCCTTGTGGAACTGAGTATTTCTCAATAGTATTAGAAACAACAAAACTGTTTTAACATAAACAAGGAAGCATTCAATACAATCAGTTAATTCTAAATTTATTTAAAAATATTCAAGTGTTCAAAATAAATAAGGTCTACAAAATACATGCATCTATATGCACTGTGAGTGTCCCCTAGGAATTGTTATACATGTTACTCAGTTTGAAAAAGAACAATTGACAAAGGAGTGGCAGTCTCAAAAATAATGTATGCTTTTACATTTCAGGAAAGAGAGGTAGCTGAGTAAAAGAAATATGTTAATATTGGCAACCTCTGCTGAGAGAATTATGGCAATAATATTGAGGAACACCTAAGATTCCACAGAGAAGCAGCATATTATGAATATTTCAGCTGCAGTGCAAGCCTCAATCAGATAAAATAAAGCTTCTTTACTGCTACTGCTCCTGAAACTATCTTATTTTATTTTAAAATATATATATTTGTTTCTATACACAGATTCTGGAAGCTCTGGAGTTTTAAGCTCCTTGAACACAGTACCTGAAGAGAGACTAGGACCAGGACGTGAAGGAAAGGGCTGTTTTTTTAATCTAGGGACCTTGCCTCCCACAAAAGCCTTGTTCCTCTGTTGTGTCAAGCTGCCTCTCCATCAAGCTGCAGCGCAGTGGAGGGAAAGTGTTCATTTCTCGCCTAGACAGGCTCTGAGGGGCTCTGCTGCAACTCGCACTTTTGCTGAGAAAGGGCCACATGCTGAGCCAAGTTCATTTGTACTTCTCCATTAAAGCTAATGGGCTTTCCCTGGGGATGAAGATGGTTTCTTGAAGCTAGGTGGAAATGAAAGAAGACATCACTTAGGGGAGCTGAGATGTGACTGAAACAGAATATGAAACTGTTTATTCCTCGGTCAGGAGATGTTTTTCCTTTTTCCGTTTATGTCGGCCTAGAAAGAATTTTATAGCATGGGATATCCATATCCTTATCTAGGCTGGATAATAAACTATGCACTGGGAAGCACAGGCTTCCAGACTGGGCAGCTTCCTCTTCTTTCAGCCCACTGCTGGTTCAATCTCACTCTTGCTAATCTGTCTATTGATTAAAAACTGTTAATTATTTCAGTCTTTCTTGCCTTAGCTGAAATCTTTTTTTGAGAAAAAAAAATCTAACACTTTATTAGTTCTCAAGCTGAAGTCAGTAGTGATGTATGTGTTAATAATTAAATGAAAGGTATTTTAGAGCTTGCTTTTGCCTGGGCACATTTGATAGAGGGCCATCAGCTGAAAGTTTTGGCAAGGTCAGCCTTCAAGGGTGTTAGTGTCTTAAGCTGCAAGAGTCCAGGCTTCTTTCCTAACTTTTATTTATGTCTTAGTACTTTCTCAGTTCTCCCAGAATTTTTGCTGTCAGGACTTCTGCTTGTCTCTGGGCTACCAGAGACAAACCTTTGCTGGGAATCCTTACCAGAACCCTTGCTGGGAAACACAGCAATGGCACAGAGCACTTGTGTTCAGCACTGACATTCAGATTCATTTGATGCCCCTAAACATCTTCTATGCTCCTCTATGAAGAGTCACTGTGTCTCCAAAATGCTGTCTCCTAGGTCATGCAACACAGAAATTAGGAATGGGAAGGGAGTTTAGGGTTAGCCATACATCAGGACACAGCTCTGAAAACCATCCTCTTCAAACTTCTATAAATTGGAGCTTTTTTTGAAGTGATGCCTGACTTGGAATTTTTATGTAGAGACAATATAAACTGATCCCTCTTAGGTGATACCCAGTGTACAATGTGTCTTTTTGAATATGCTAGATGTAAGAAAGCGTAACTTTTCAACTCAGATTATATAGAGACCTGTGTATAATTGCCTCATTCAGACTTCACTGTTGGACAAAGTGATGGCTGTGACATTTCCCTAAGCACCTTCTAGCAACTTCAACTAGAGATGTAAGCGTTCATCTGAAAAACTCATCTCACAGCTTCAGATTGGCTGGCATCAAACAGAGACAAAAATAAATATCAAAATGAGTGGTCCCTCAAGAAGGACTGGTGCAGGCTGCCTCTGAGTACGCAATGTCATACAGTGTGTCGGAACCTGTATACAGTTACTTCTTACATAACACATATGACCCGGGCCTGAGAGCACATATGATTAATGGTGCCAGCTGGAAGATGCTCGTAAAATCACCCAAAGTTCACTGTATGGAAAAATAACTACCGGATGACGTTTTGCTGCAACGTGGCATCAGGAGATGGCAAGTTTCTTGCTTGAATACGATGACAACGGGGAAGTGGTGAACGGAAGAGCTGTGAGTTGTTTGTGCTAGTAGTTTTTTAATGGGTAGCCCACAAAAGGACAGTGGGAGGTGTATCTTCTTCAGAAATGCTACTGGGAAAGGTCTGCCATTCAGAGGGAAATGAGGCTGTTCTCCCCCTTATTATTTTGATTTTCCCCTGAGGAATAAGCCGCTAGTTTACCTACAAAGCAAGGGCAAGAGATCTCTAATCCCCCTAAACTCAGAGAAGAGCTGTGCCTCCCCCCAGCTGCATACAGTGTCCAGCTGTGGTAAGGGTGCAAAGGGCTTGGAAAAGGAGGCTCAAAGGACCAGGACAAGATGGTTGTGGTGAAGGAAATACCCAAAGCATAACTACACCAGCCACCTGGAGATGAGAGCTCAGTACTGGAGTTGGCCCCTCCACTCCAGTCTAGGATTTGTCCTGAGACCTTTACAAGTAGATGTCCCAGGGCTGTTACTAAGCATGCTGAGGAAATGAAGGACCAGGCCTCTTCTCTGAAATGCCAAGGCTTATCCCGTAGGCAAGGGAGGCTAAGCCTAGAAACAGCTCCTGTTCCCACCCACCAGGCTGTTGGAGGAAGCACCTCATAGAATCACAGAATTGTTTGGGTTGGAAAGGACTCTCAAAAATTATTCCATGGGCAGGGACACCTTCCACAAGACCAGGTTACTCAAAGCCTCATCCAAGCCAGCCTTGAACACTTCCAGGGAGTAGGGCACCCATAACTTCCTGGGCAACCTGATTCTAGTGTCTCACCAACCTCACTGTAAAAAATTTCTTCCATGTCCAATCTAAATCGACTGTCTTTCAGTTTCAAATCACTGCCCATTGGTCTATCCCTACAGGTAAAAAATCCATCCACATCTTTCTTCTAACTCCCCTTTAGGTACTGGAAGACTGCTTTATAGTGTCCCCAGAACCTTCTCTTGTTCAGGCTGAAGAGCTCCAACTCTTTCAGTGCTCGTAGGAGAGGTTCTCCAGCCCTCTGGGTACCTTTGTGGCCACCTCTGGACTCACTCCAGCGGGTAACTCTTCCGGGGAAGGGGTGTCGTGGCCACGGGCGACCCGCGGACCGAGCGGCTGCAAGGAGGAGCCCGTTACTGTCCCCTCGGGCCGGGGCAGATGCGGGGCGGTGGCAGGGGAAGATGAGGGGCAGGGGGAGATGCGGGCCAGGGGCAGACGGAGGGGCAAACGCGGGGGCAAACGCGGGGTCACGCCACGGCCGCCACCGCCCCCNGCCTGTGAGCCCGCCGTGCGCGCTGCCGCCCGGAGCTCCCCCGCCGTCGGGGATGGCGCGGCTGGCAGCGCCCGTGCGCGCTTGAGGCGGAGGGGCGAGCCCACCGCCGCCGCGGGAGGAGGAGGAAAAGGAGGAGGAGGAGAGATGAAGCGCTTCCACCCTGGGGTCGCGCTGCTGCTCTCGCTGCTGTGGGAGGTGAGGTGGGCCGTGGGGGGAGCGCTGCCCGGCGGCGCCTGCGGCAGCCCCGGGTTCACGCCGCGGGGGTCCGCCGTCGGTCGCGACCTGGAACTGCGCGGCCGGCAGAGGGGACCTGCAGCCCTCACCCAGCCGGGGGGCGTGCGGGGGACGTGATTTATTTTGGGGTTAATGTCTTTGTCGGAACGGTCTTGGCTCCACAGGCAGTACGCTGTCAGGGGTGCGGGGGAGCTGTGGGGCCGGGCTGGGCGAGACCCGGCGCGGCTGCGGGTGCGGTGGTCACGGGCGTTCGCGGCGGCCGGGCTCGCCGGGTGTCCAGCGTCTTACTGCAAGAGCAGGGGAAGACTGTCCGCGGTGGGATGGGGCAGAGTCAGACGGGACCTGTAGGCAGGGGTACAAGCTGCTGAAAGCTGCCCATTCCCAGCAGACTGGCAGACTCTCCAGGGGACGCAAAGCGTGCGCCTGTCAGTAAAGGCTAAACGGAAGGTGCATGTCTTATTTTCATTTTTAGTGGCCTTTCGTGGACGAAGTGTCCATTGCAAGGTAGGTAGAGGTGCGGCGGCATCAGCTCGCGAGGAGCCGTGGCGGCACAGAGCAGCGTGGTCAAACTTCTGGGAAAGCCTGGGTAGCGCAGCTTTCGTACTTAGAACAATCAAACAAGCAAACAAGCAATGAATTAGGAGCTCTCATTAATTGGAGGGGGGATTTGTGCCACGCGGTTGTAGAATCATAGAATAGTTTGGATTGGAAGACACCTTAAAGATCGTCTACTTTCAACATCCCAGCATGGGCTGGGATGCCACTGGATCAGGGGGCTGGGAAACCAGCTCTTCTTTTTCAGTGGGCGGATCGGTAGATGTTTTCTGGGGGCCAGCTGTCTCTCGGTTTGTGGTTTAACTTTGGGGCTGGGGGCAGGCGGGGGAGCATCAGTGGCCCCCCGGGACAGACCCGTGCGGGCACGCTGCCATGTGCAGCTCCCGGTGGCAGGTTTGCCAGCGTGCTGGAGTCATCGCCGGGACACGTGCGGTGGCAGCGTGCCGGGGTGACTTCGGAAACAGCCGTGGGCTTGTCTTAGGTCCATCTTTACATGTATAAAGCCCAGAGGCAATGTAGCTGAAAGTGTCAGAGAGGTGAAGGAGCTGTGTTGCCTCTGTGATGGAGCAGTTTAGACAGAAAACGAATGAATTTTTTTTTGAAAAACAGCATGCCACCAAACCCATACGTGGAAACCAGAGTGCTGGCTGTGTAATTATTGCTTTTGGTAATGGATATAATTCATGAAAATTATGTTTACTACACGTTTATGCCACCTACGTAGATGGATGATTTCTGGTGTGTTGCCCACTATGCCATGCAGCATCATCCCATTAAAACACTCAGATCAAAATCACCGCTTCATGTAAATAAATGCAATTCTTTACAAATTAATTGGTTTGCATCTCCTTACCCTGGCTGTAAACCTGGCCCTGATCCTGGCCCTCAATTGCTCTTGACTCCACAGTAGCTCTTCAGAAAGTGGGAATAGCAGAATGTCGATTGAATGAAGCAAACACCACCATTTCCCTGAGGGATTTTGTTCATCTGAGACTGTGAAAGGTTTAGCCCCTCCAGGATCTCTGTGATTAGATGTCTCTGCTCTCTTAACGTGTATTCTGCTGAAAAAGATCATTCGTGCCTGAAAAAAGCAATTTGCATAAATCCTCATTGGAGCTAGCCAGTATTGCTGTTATTTAAGCTTTTGTACTGGTTTTAATTGTGGGGTTTTTTTCCCCCTTTTTCTTTTAATCTAGAATGTTTGTTTTGCCATCTGGCTTTGTGGATTTTTTTTTCTTTTTTGGAAATGCTTAGGTTACCTATTAAAATGAGATGCTGTGCAAATAAGGTTGTATTATACAGGCCCAGAAACAGAGTGCTCGGGGTTTAAATAACTTAATCGGAGACATCTGGTTGTTTTGAAGGTTTTTGATACACGAAACTTTCGCTGTCTTCTGCACAAAGTTCTATACTGGATGTTATCTGAAATAGCATTGCTGAAATTGTTTTAAATCTGTTTGCAGCTTCAACGTGATCTTAGTTATTATTGAACAGAATGTAAACTGAGAAATACGGTTTTCATTCATCGTTTTGCAAAAGGCTCCTGACTGATGCCCAGGTACTGTGGGGAGGAATCCATTTAGTCCATCAGAATGCTATGCAGTAGTTTACTGATTCTAACCAAATTTTCCCTGGTTAGATTACCCAAAGTACTTGTTGAAAATGTTTGTGTATTGCAAAACCGCTGTTTCTGGTGATATTGATGAAAGGAATGAACTCCTTCACAATTAAGTGCACATCAAGTTCATGGTTGGTGTGAGTTTGGATGTGGGGAGTGTGTGTGTTTGTGGCTCTCAGGTTGAAGCCTAGTCAGTAGCTGGCTGTGCCAGTCTCCCATAAGGAAGTGATGGTTTGCTGTTCCTGATGTAAAGGCAGAAGATGCAGAAGAGCGGCTGAGGGGCTCAGGAAGGAGCTTCCATGTGCTGGTGGGTGGTTTCATGAAGGCGACTAAAGGCATCACCAGTGAAGCAGGATTTACGCATAAGAAGTTGCTGGCTCTTGATGCTAAAATGCCAGTCCTTGTTCCAGACAAGCTTGAGATGCACTGATTACAGAAACACCCAGAGCACTGTGATGGTGGGAGAGGGGAATTAATTTTGAGTTTATTTCTTTGATGAGAGTTTTTCACTGCAACCACAGAGACCATGGTGGAAGAAAAATCTCCAACCCCAGGACCCAGAAAGGTCTGCTCTGAGAAGGGCTTGTTATTAGGGGAGAAAAACCAAAGATGCCATGTGTTTTGGTCCTGACTTAACTGCAGTTGAACAGTTTAACAAGTAAGGTAAAATGAGGTGGACAATTTGACAGGTAATTTTGGTTCTTGCAGGAAGAAATGAAGACTGTTGAATCTTTGTATGTCTTTTGCAAATTAATTTGGCTACTTGGAGATAGCAGTGTGTTATTAACAGCTGTTGCTTGAAATGCCCTTTTTCACCAGGAACCTGAATGTCTGGTATACCTGTAGTGCTGGGGTATGTGATTTCTGCACTCACAGATAACCAGTGGTCTTGCTTGCTAGCTTGGCTTGTGGTTCTGTCAACAGGACTGTATTTTGTCTCAGTTGGCTCTCAGTTTTATGGAAAGATTTGAGGAGATCCTTAAGTGATGCCTGTTTGGGGCATATATCTCAAGATTTTATGCTTATGTTTTGTCAGTGATCCCAAGGGCTTTGGCTATCTGAACTTAAATGTGACTTTAATGAATAGTGATGTCTTTGGAATGGGGAAAAAATAAGACTAAACAGGCAGTCCCCCCACCCCCCCGATGAAGCAATCTTATTTTCAGCCTGAATGAGGGCACCAGTGTCTCTGTGGGGCTTACTTCTCAGACTGAGTGCTTGCTTTCTCTTTCACAAGCTGTAGAAGTGCTGAATGGTGGAGAGCTTAGTAGCTGAAGCTCAGCTCAAGGGTGGGGAAGCTGAACAGAGCTGTTTCAGGCCGATAGAGGACCCTGTCTGTGCTGCAGTGGTAATAAAGGTGTTTTATTGTTACTGCTGCAGAGAAGCTTGCTGGGTAGCATCACCTTTCAAAACTGTCAAATAATTTTAGGTGCCTAAGCCTCTGGTTGGCCCATATGTTGTATCCAGGAGAATCTAGGAGCTAACGCAATGCCTGAATATTTAAGTTAAGCTTGTTAGTTAAGGTGAGCGAGGCCTGCAGTAGTCGCTGTAGGTGGCGTGAGTTGTGTGGGAGAATCCCTCTACAAAGGTTTCCACGTAGCTATAAAAAATTGAGAACCTCACTTCTGGAAATATCAGTATTGTCATTTTTACACACTGAGTTTCTCATTACTTAGAATTATAATGTGGATTCTGATAGAAGCGCTGATAATTGGATGATTGAAAAAAAGTGATCAGTATAGTCCTCTTGTTAATTTGTCAGATGAAAGACACTACATAAGAGTCAAGTGCCTTCTTTAAAAAGAACAAGGAAATGGACATGTCATAGGAACAGCAAAATGTGTTATCTTGAAAGAAAATTCAAGCACTTCCGACAGTCTGTCATACAAGATTTGTTTAAGTAAGAGCAAAGTTGACTGGTGCTCCTCAGTTGGTTAACTGCTGTGTTGAGCTCTTTTAGTATTATTTTTGTAAGTGGACTTCAACAGGAGAGATTTTATCAAATCAGAGAAATCAAAAATTTCTGTCCTTCCTGAAGAGGTTTGTTTGTGGTTTTTCTTTGATTGTTTGTGGGGTTTTTGTTGTTAGGGTTTTTTTCTTTAATCTTTGTAGGAACAGGAACATTAAGATGAGCAAACCCACCAGTCTTAAAAAAAACCCTACACATTTTGATCATGATAGGCACAGGTAGAGTTCAAGAATTTGTGAAGATTTGTGGGACCTCTCCATCCTCCTCTCCCCCCCTGTTTCTGGTATTTTTTTCTATCCATTAGTGGTCAGGTTTTCCTTTATATAAAGTGCTGTAAGAGTATGTGTACCCTTGAATGTACAAATGTGCATGCACGCCAGTGTTGTTGTCTTTGTGATGTTCCTCTCTGTGGGAGCCCACTGATAGTGCCATATTGATGTTTTAACTCTTGTTCTTTCAGTGGAGGTTGGGGGGAATAAGGGGAAAAGTCTATCCCAATAAACCTGCAAGAGAGTTGTTAGTGTAGATGTGTCCACTAATCCTCTCCTGCCTTTTAGTTTTGGTTACATAATGGACTTAGCAGCTTAAACAATTTCTGGTGGGTTTTTTTCCCTGCCCTCCTACAGCTGGTTGCAAAGCAGCTATTGCATTGCTGAGTGAAGGCAGGAAAGAGCTTACTTATCATTTATAGTTTGGGGATCCAACTGGTGCTGGCAAGCCTTCCCTGCCTCTTGACAACATCGAGATGGGCTGTGATTTCCAGGCGTGAGGGCTGAGCTCACACACTTTTCTCACTTTGCTCCTGCTGAGGAGGAGACAGATTCGTGTTGGTTGTGGGAAGGGAATGGGTGGCTGACTGCCATTTGCATCCTTAAGAGGAGGTGCAAACGGGGTTTTTTGGGCTTGGTTGGTTTGGGGATTTTTTTTGTTTTAATTAGAAGAGGCATCTATAAAAACTATCTTCTTATAGCAGTCAAAAATATTTAGCACTTTCCGTTATACTTTCTTTGTAACGGGGAAGTCCTCTGACTCTCTTTTCTCTTGGTACTTTCCACTCAGCTAATGCAGGTGGCTGGAAGGATGTGTGAAACCTGACCAAAGCAAGCCCCTAGAGTTCAGGTGCTCTTTTAAAATGGATTTAGCTAAAATCAGTGAAAAAAGGGGTCAATTGAAACTCTTTGGTTTAATACTAATTCATTTTGGTTTATTCCACTAAGAAGAGGCTAAGAAAAACCGCAGTGAGTATGCCCATATAGAGACTTGCTCTGGTCATCGGTGTAGGCTGAGTTTACAGGCAGAAACAGATTAATACTTGAGCTTATGCTACAGAATTAAAAATAAAATATTGTCTCTTCTGGGGCAAGGTGGCTACTAATTGACTTCAATTTTTTTGTGATATACAGTAAAATCCATATCAAAAACCATTACAGAAAACTAGCATATTTTACTTTTTGTGTCTTAATTTTTGATGATGCTATTTTGCTTTGTATCCTCAGCAAAGCAGCTGAGTTTGTTTTGCTGAAGGTTTTGTTGAAATCCTGCTGGAGTTTGTTATGGCGAATATAAACTCTCTTTGGACTAGCAATAGGCAAAGCCTTTCTAAAAGCTTTTTTTTGTTTGCTTGAATAGGTTGTTTTTTTTTTTGGAAAATGACTCTTAGGTCTGTCTGAAGTCTGGGGGCACAGCCTGGGATCTTGGGCATTAAATAGCAGTTTCAGGACAAGGGAAAGCTAAGGTCTTAAATAGTGGATATTATCACTTTCCTGATATCAGAACAGTAAGATGTGAGATGAAATGCCATGAGTGGTACTTCAGAAGGGCATGAGAGGGGAATCTGGGTTTGTTGAATACTTTTTTCTTTTTTTCTGTCTGAGAACAATGTATCTTGACAGGTTTCTCACATACTAAATGGAAGAGTTATCACTGCTGAGTTAAAAATGTCTTTCTTCAGAAGTGTGTCTTCAACTTTGTGCTAAATAGGTGTTAGCTACACCTGTGTTTTAAATAGCTCAACTAAAAATCTCTTCCTCTTTCTCAATGACTCAGCTTTCAGTCTGGTAAATTTTTAAAAGGAAATGAACTTGCAAAAAGCAGTTTCTAATCTGTATCTCATGCAGTGAAGATGTGGGTTGCTGCTGGCAAGGGTGGTCTCTAATCCCTGGTTTTGCCAGCTCCCGCAGATCTAGTGACTCTGGGACCTCTGATGCCATGAAGGACTAAGCCACAAAAAAGGGACTGGGCAAAAAAGTGAGAGGGAATGATTTTCCATTGGTTCAGCAAAGGTTTGTGCTGGGGTATAGCTTGTGCTGCAAGGGAGAAGGGAGAATATATGGCTTGGAGTAGGACTGCTTGTTTTGGTAGCACACTTCTTGTTTCAACACACTGGATGTCTTCTAATGGGAACCATAAAATCCTTTTGGTTGGACAAGACCTTTAGGGTCATTGAGTCCAATGGTAAACTTAACACAGCCACATCCACCACTAAACTGTGTCCCTAGATGATACTGCGTCTGTACTGGAGTGGAAGGTAATCATGCAGACCTTTTCCATGCTCTGCTAGAAGGGAATAGTAGAGTCTGATTTTTTTTCTTTTTCCTTTTCCTGAAAGATGCCATTAGATACTATTCTGAAAAAGTTAGTCTTATCATTTTCCCAAATCACGTGCCAAGTGTCTCTCAGAGCAGAAGTGCTCCAGCAGGAGCTAATGGCCTGTGCAGCCTTTCCCATCTGTGGGGCAGGAGAGCGTCATGGATGGAGACCGTATTTCTGGGGAAGGTCCAGCATCAGTTGTTGCATGGGAGGGACTGTTGTCCTTGGGTCCAGCCAAAGGTAACTACAAGCACAGCACTCCTCTGCTGCACCTTTCACCCCACCTCTCATTTGGAGGTCTAAAAAAACCCCAAAACCTTGGCCTTTCATTGAGAGTGACTGTGAAGTGGTCTGTGCCTTCGTTTCAAAGCTCAGAGACAGTGGAAAGTGGCCATTTGTGAAGGGTTATGAAGGAGGGTAGTGGCAGTGTACCCAGACTCCAATCCCTTACTGTAAGCAGTACAGTCCTTACTCCAGAGCCCTCTCTAAGCAGCTCACCCTTTCCAGCTGGAGTAGGAGTGATGCTATGCCAGCTGGCTTGGTATCCCACTTCTAACATGCATAGGCATCAGGCAACTAAAGAGCTGGCAATAGTTTTGAGGATGGATCCTTCCTTCCCAGGTCTTGCGCTGCTGGAGTAAGATGTGAGGGCTGTGGACCCCAGGAATGTAGCCAATACCTCTAAAGATTTGTCCTTCTAAGGTAATTACATTTAATGTTTTCTTATGCCTTTCTAGTTTCATGCATTCCGGTCTGTTTGGATGTTCCCTGAGAGTATGAGGAAGTGGAGAACCCTGAAATGAAATGATTGTGAACGGAACGTGAGCATGTGGGAAGGTGGCAGGGATCTCACTGACAGCAGACTGAAGACGATGGATAGCACGTGTTATACTTGATGTGAGAGGAGCATTTTGTTGCACATGTTCATCTTGTTGGGCCTTAGTCAGTGCCTCTAAAACCCACGGGAGGATGATGCTTTTGTAGACCTACTCTGCTTAGCTTGGTCTTGCCAGCAGTGTGTTTACAGTGACAGGCTTGTGCTGCTATGGGGTTAAGAGCAGGTAGTGTGCCTGCGATTCAGAGGGTTTGGTTGTCCATAAATAAGGAGCTCTGTCAGGGAACGTACACTAGCAAAGAAAAATAAAATCAATGACTGTAGTAGCAAAGGTGGGTTTCTTTTGAGCTGCAAACTTGGGGGTTTTTTTGGCTGGCACAGTTGTGTCTTTCTGCATGCATGTCTGATGGCCGTAGGTAAACCAACAAAATTCCTCTGCTGTGTGTCATGGTCGGAATCTGTATTTCTCCCTTTCTGGACAGAAGATGCTCCTTGTCTAACCAGAGGAGGCCAGATATTTGTACCTTGCTGGCTTTAGCACAGTCCCTTTTGTGTCAACACAGGAGATTGATATCCAACTGTGCAGCTCTGTTTAGACATGGTGACACAACAGACAGTGCAAGGGTCTCTACCTGGGGAATTGCTCAGGTGTTGTTCAGTGTTTTGTTTCTCCCAGTTTTATTAAATCTCTTCACTAAAGCGGATAGAAAACCTGTTAACTTAGTGAATTCCTTTTTGCTTTCCACATGATATCTGTAAGTGTGGAAGCAGGCGCTTCTCACTGTGGTTGGTGGGTGACTGTAAGTGCTTCAGCTTTTGATGCAAAAACCAGGCAAGGATGAGTCAAGCAAGTGTTTTCTTTCATTTCTTCTCCTCAAGGGGGAAAAACGCATTGCTCATCGCTACAGATAATTATCTCAATACTGGTGTAAGTGAGATCCAGGAATTCACTGCTGGCTCTCTTACAGTGTGAGTTCCCAGCTCAGGGCCCTATTTCCCTGCTACATTTGGAGCCAGGGGTTTAACCTATTACAGGAAGGGTAATGGGTAAAAAAGTCCACCTTTATTTGTTCAAGCGCCATTAAGTTTGGCAGAATCTCAGTCCAAAAAAGGACACATGATCTCTAAACACGTTGCTTTCAAATGGTCAGACAATCGTCTAGCCTAAAAATAACAAAGGGGAAGGATGGGTGTGTAAGTTTTAAATCTACTTCTTCATGGTCTGCTTTTCTTTTTCAGGCTGACATAAGATATTCCTATCTTGAGTGCTGTCTTGCCTATCCCAAACATATATCAGTAATGATAACCATGATTTTCAGTGTTTTGAGCAGCAGTGGGGCAAAGGATGCCTGCTCATCCTGAGCTATCAATAAGTGCTGTCATGATGGGCCCCAGCTTGTGCAGTGGGGTTTTGTGTCAGGGACCCCAGTTCTGCTCTGATCTGCTTTTTGACTAAAGCAACTCGCATCTCCTGCCTGTGATACAAAAGTACTAGTAGCGTATGGGATTGGGTTAAAACTCTTCAGAACTGGGTCATCCTGTAGTTTGAGACAGTGTAAGATAACATTAAGCTGCTTCATTTTTTTTTCTGTAGCTGAAACGATAGTGGTCTCTGTTCCTAAACTTGTGCACGTGCATCCCTGCGTAAAGTATATTATAGTGCTACACTAAGGCCGGGTGTTTGCCTGCATATATCTTAGCATGACCTGTATTTCTAGGGAAACTAGGGAGCAGGGGACACGTAAGTGCCTAATAATAGCCAGATACTACAAGTTGCATAATGCCGAGGAAAACCTAAGGCAGTATGGGGCTTTTGCATAATGCCAACACCACGCAGCCAGCTGAACTTAATGCTGAACTTGCAGCATGGTGATGGAAAAGTGTTTCAGGATCTGCAGGTGATCTGTGATCTTGGAGCTTCTGTTTTCTGAAATCTAGGTCTTAGATTTGTTTTCTCACATGCTGTGGGTAATACTTCTGATGCTGACTCCTTAAAGCCCAGAGTGAATATTATTAGCAAGTTGGGTCTCACTACGCCCTGTATGTGGCAATCATCTGGATAGGTATGTGCAGTGTTCCTAGAAGGCACTGGATGGAATCCTGAAAGTGCTGTAGGAGACACATTAGAATATGCCCAAAACCTGGCTGGTGAAACTTCCTGGTGTGGCTATGCTGACCCACACTGCTTACTCTGTGAGCAGGTATGCCTGTCACGAGGCACCCTGTGGGAACACATTTAGGTTGCAGCTTCACCTGGCTTTCCCTGTGGACAAAAACCATGGGCAGAGCTGTGGCACAAAGCCAGGGGGATTTGGATTAATCTTGTTTTAATTCTGTAGTAATCTTGAGTTCCTATTTTTCTTAAAGCCCTAATCCTGGGCTCTGTCCAAAGGCCATTAAAACTCAATGGAGACATCCCACTTGCTTCCAGTGAGTGCTGGGACAGGCTGCCTGGAGGGTGCGGGGTGCCTTTGGTTTTGGTGGCTCAACCAGCTTGAGGTGCAGGTGACCTTTGCTCTGTGCAGCTTCTGGAGCCCTGTGGGTGGGGATGTGGTGTCTTCCCTGGGCTGAAGGCACACACACACACTGAAAGGTTTGGTCGCCTTGAAGCAGCTCTTGCTGTCGCTCATCTGTGCACCTGCACGAGGCAGCACGTCCACCTATGGAGCTGCCAGCAGCTGCTTCAGCTGGCCACGGTCACTGTCCATGTTGCATAAGGAGAAAAGCATCGTAGTGATTATATAAAAGAGATTATGTAACTGGGTAATTTGGTAATCGCCTCTCTGGTGATCGCTAAGAATAGCTTGTGAATATGCATTTATTTCTGTGATAGCCATCCACAGTGATAAAGCACTGGAAAAAGTGGGTGCTGGGCAGTGGCACAGGGTGAAATACTTGTGCCTGCTGTGCATGTTTGCAGAAACTGCGCAGCTCCATCGCTCCTGTGCTGCTCTGGTGAGACACATCAGCCCCTGTTCCCCTGCCCCACAGTGTGGTGTGACTTGCTCCACGAGTGCGGTGAAGGTACCCAACTGCTCTTGACAAGCCTGTGCCACCTGCGTGTGGCATCCTTATGAGGACGTGCAGTGCACAGGCAGAGCAGATGATAGAGGAGGGAACACATGTTGCTCCTCCATGAATTGGGGCCATTTTAGCTTTCTCTCGCTTCCTAGAGTAGCTGTTTTTCGTGCTGAAGTTGCCAGTACATCTTCCCCCCACCCCACCCTGGCAAGTGTCTGGGAGGTGCTGGACAATTTCCAGGGCTGGACAGTTTCCAGGATCTTGATGAGGAGCAAGGAGGCTCATGGGCTGCTTTGAGACAACTGAGAAGACCATGTGTGCTTCAGCCTCGCTCACATCTCTGTTCGTGGGTTTATTCCTCGCTTGCAGAAGGGAAGGTGACTCACGAAAAAAATCAGATGCTGCCAAAGCCAGTGAGAGCTCTGCAATACTAATTGAAGTCAAGGGAGAAGCTGTGGAGGAGATGGGTGCTGTTCCTTGTAGTCTCTTAGCCCTGGGAAGGCTGTGCAGGGGTGAGCTTGGGATAGCTTGGGAGAAGGCAGGAATCTGGATGAAAGGCTGTGGCAGAGAGAGGAAGTGAGCAAAAGAAGCTCTCTGAGAGCCAGTGGTTCATTTGGGAACATCAGTCCTGGCTCTGAAAATGTTTCAGCTTAGCTTCTGGAATCTGGGTGGCTGCTGATTTTTTGTTATGGGTTTGGGTTTTTTTAAATTTTTCTGCTGTGTGGTTTTAATTTGCCCTCCCATTCACTGTCCTGAAGGTACAGTTTACCACCTTTTTCGTTGCTACAGCTACGCCTTCTCTACCTTGAATTGCTTTTTCAGCTCCTCATCTCTTGCTGCCTGAAGCTCAAGCTGTTTAACTTCTTATCTTCAAGCTGCCACATAATCCCCTCTCCACCTAAGGCTCTGACCTGGTTTCCTCCTCCTCCTCCCAGCCTTGCTTTGGACTGTTGTTCCACCCTTCTTGGCTTAGGATGACTTTCTTGTCTCTTTTCTGCGTTATTGATTTCATGACTTGCAATAGTTTCCACTTCCTTGGCTGCTCGGTTCTCTTTTTAAAATGTTTTTTCTGTACTTTCCTCTTTTATTTCTTTTCTAGGCTTTCTTCAGTTCCATCTATGATTCAGCCCTGGCACAACCACTTCCCATATGGGTTTTGCCTCTCCCATAATTTCTTTACTTTTCCCTACTTGCAGAAGGAAAGGCTGTACCATCTCCCCTTAAAAGTGCCTAATTAATCCATTTCCCATGTATTGCAGCTAGTGTTGGATACAGATTGAAAAAATATAATTTAAAAGCCTTTTTCCTTTAAAGAAATAAGAATTTCCATCCTGTCCCTTTTGCCTGGAAATCTGTTGCCTAGCATTCTTTTTCTCCTTTTTGTGTATTAGACTAGAGATTTGAGAATTCAGCTTGCAGCTTCACCCAAGAATTCTCTTTTCAGAATGGGTGCCTCCTTGTTACAGTTGGCTGCCTTGTGTACAGACCCTTTCTCCTTTGTATTTATGCCTCCTCCTTTTAGTAGGGTATCAACCCTGGAATATGCTACTGTTGCTGTCAGGGCAAAGGAGTATTAGGGGAATGTTTTTAATAAACATATGGTTGTTGCATAATGTAGATGGAAAGTAGGCAGAGGAGACTGCATGCGCAGCACTCTGTGAACTGTAGAGGACTAGGGCAGGCACAGACCATGGATAATATGAAATTATTTTGATGCCATGTAAATTCTCAGTTGCTTAATGGACTTAATTTTTCAGTCTCAAATTACACATCTTGAAAAAGACATGAGTGAAGTTGAGAGTTTTTATGCAAAAGCATGTAAGGATGTGTTAGAGCTGTTCTGGGAGCTTCTGTAATGTGAAAACTGTTTAATTTGCCACTGTACAGATGCATTAAGAATAATCCTATCTGGACTGATAGGCAGGTGTGAAGTAGTGAAAAGAGAAGGAAGCCAAAATTCATGTACTATGTTAACTTTTTAAAACCAGTGAAACTGAAATGGTATCTCATTTGCATCAATTTTAATGAGAGGTGTGTATATAAACCCGTGCCTAGGATCGAAGAAAAACATGAATTCTTAGTTTCATGTGGATAAGACAGTTCAAGGTGTGTAAGTATGGTA
The DNA here is from genome assembly GCA_013397175.1 of Platysteira castanea. Lineage (NCBI taxonomy): Eukaryota > Metazoa > Chordata > Aves > Passeriformes > Platysteira > Platysteira castanea. Next base: position 1,756,622 of record VYXC01001044.1, read on the forward strand.
TAAAAAGGTATGAAGGCAATTTTTACTGCACATTTGGTGCAGAGACACCATACAAAATCTTGCTTTACTTTTGTCTGCCTTGCCGGTGTCACATGCAGCATATATAATCTGATTGACTTCAGTAGGAGTGTTACCTTCCTTGCTCTGAAACCTCCAGATGCAGGGTTTGGCCACGTGGGTTGCTAGTCTGTGACAGAAACCCTGGGGCTCAGCTGGAGCATAGCAGTTGTATTGGATGTGATGGCAGAACTCTCACTGGTGGGAAGGAGCATAATGGGCTCCATGTTTTGGAGTCTGAACTCCAATCCTAATTGGTCATCTGTTCCCTTTGAAGAAAATAGACTGTAAAGATATTAAATTTCTTAGGAAGGTTCAAGTTCAGTTAAACAGATTCAGTTAAATAGATTTCCAAAAGCAAGTCCAAAGGAGGAAAAAAAATGAGCAGGGTCTGCAAATATCCCGCTGTCTGGAAGTGCCTGATGGAGCTAAATTAATAATTTTAAGAAGTTCACTTTTGAAATGTTCCTGCAGCAAGCTTTTAAAAATGATCTAGAGAGGCTTGAAAGCAGGAACCCTTTGTAAAATGTCTTCCCTTCAAGCAAGAACATTTAGACATGATGTGAAGCAAGGTTATGAAGGGACAATTACTACTGGGTTTCCCGATACTGCCTAGAGAAAGCTTGGCAGCCTTTTTCACTGTGGTAGGGATGGCACTTGTAATCTCACTGTCGGTATTTGCAAGTGTTACTCCAGCCCTGCTGGTGACTCCCTGGACATCTCCCTGAAGGTGACTGCCTCACGTGTGAGGGTTTTAAACACCCGGGTGTTGAGAAAGGACTGAGGTCTGACTCTGAAGCCATCTGCAGGAATAAATGACTCTTCCAAGGGCATTGATCTTATGTCTGTGCAGGCTTGCCAGATGTGTCAGGACCTGACCCTCTGTCAGACTGGCAGATGTTTTTGCAGGCAGTCGATGGCACGTGCCTGTGGTGCCAGCATGATGGTGACCTGTCGCTGGGCCAGGTACAGCTCCTGCCTGCCAGCTCTGCCTGCACTGGCAAGGACAGAGGTGCTCACACTCGGATGCCTATTCCTAGAGCATGGGCTGAAGGTGACAAAACTACATCATGTGCCTGACTTCAATACCTGGCTCTTCAATTGCTGAAAAAAATCACCGTTCTTTTCTCTTTCAGTGCTTTATGTTGTTCTGGAGGAGAAATTCTTTCTTAATGATGTCCTAGACTTTGATATATGTGCTGTATTCATGGTAACAGCTTCTCCAACTATCCATCTCCCAAATTAGATTAAATCTATTTGTACATTCATGGTATTTCTTCATGCTTTATTCAAACACAAGTAATCAAATAAAGAACAATTCATGCTGTTACACTTCAGAAGTCCTTGCCAGTACTTAGATTTTTATGGGAAACCAGAATTTTGCAGTTGATTGTAATGACAAAAAATATGCTTGTCTGGCATCTCTCACAGAAGGATTTCATAGTACTTAATCAATATTAAATACGTCATAGTATGTTCCAGTCACATCCAGTCCAGATGCACAGCCTTGTACAGATGGGTAAGTGGGCAGAAAGTATTAAAAGTGTAATGCATGGTGTTTGTAGCAGAATTAGAAACTTAAGATTTCTGATTCCCAGTTTCCTACTTCCGTTCAGTATAAGGGAACTGCTTTGACTTCACTATAAACACTTTACAACAAGCCCTTCTTTTTCATGAAATTACGAACATGAGCATTTTTTTGGAAGTTCCAGGCAAGGCATCTTTTCAATGGAATGAATCTCTGCAGGCATGTGAGTGGTCTGGAGGAAGATTTCTTGGATTGGACTCTTCTCCATGTGAAATTATCAAATTGTAACCATAATGTTTGTTCAGTGTGTCCTGTTAATAGTGAATCTGAGATCAATAGATGCATCCAGATTCTTACCCTTAGTCTTTTGATTTATGCATTTGCACATTTACCACTCAACTGTGCTTGTATTGGGATTGCATACTAGACTTAATGACTTTCTGATGATCCAGTTAACCTCAGCCTGGTAGTGATGCCAATATTTATTTGTGTGGAATATGAATTAACGGAAGTTCCACCTGCATCTTACCTCTTTGGATGGCTGACTAAATCTGTTAAACTTATTTTCGTCTTCCTAGTGCTGCACTCTGAAATACCACAGGAACTAAGACTTGTGTAAGGTTCTTTGTTTTCCCTTTTTTTTTTTTTCTGCTTTTAATCATTCATTGAATATGCAGTCCTAAGACAGTCTAAAATTTTGCAAAATTGGGTAAATGCCACTGAGTAGATTAGGTCAAAGTAGAAATAACAGCACATCAGAACAGTTTCAAACTTTCAAAGGCTGTTTTTGTTTAAGCACTTCCAAAAGCTAGGGAATTGAAAGTCCAGGTTTACAATGTGTGATGAGAGTGGAACTTTTCTGAAAAGCTTGGCATTTACCCAGGGTGTGGGAGGCCAATTTTGTCTCCTTTGTGTCCTCTGGATGAGTCCGGAAAGAGTCCTGCCCTAAATGGGGTATCCTAGAATCGATTTATGTCAATTGTTGACATTATCCCTCTTTTCCACTTATAAAGTACAGAGGAAATATTGCTAAGCTAGGTGGAAAGCTACACCATGGCTCAGTGGTTTAGATGCTCTTTGAAGAGAGAGACCCGTATTTGCAGTGTTTATTCCAATTTTACCCCTTCAGAGACTGAACATAGAAACTGAAAAACAGAAGAGGATGAGACATTAGATCTGTTGGTTGCAATTAAACAGCATGGCCTTGCCTTGGGAAGTGGTACATGGGGAATTTGAGGAATCTGTTTGTGTGTTTTGGAGAAAGAGATAATTCTGTCCTTGCTGCTTTTTTACACAACATCCAAAAGTTTTGCTACTATCTTCTGATAGAGATAGGATGCTGGTGAAAATAGGTCTTTGCACCTATATTTGTGCACTTCATGCAAATGCATAGAATGCATAAATATATGCATACTGTTGAAAAGAAACACTGCCAGCACAAAAGTTTGAGGTTCTGTCTCCTCCAATTGCCCGAAGTTAAATTTTGTTCATTCCAGAAGAGCGAGAGAGGCTCGAGTCCTTCTGGGTGGGAGATATGAGCACAGACTTGCCATGTCCTGGCAGAGCACATTGGCTGGGTTGGGTGGCTCTTGATTGCAATTGCTACTGCTCTCTTCCCCTTATACCTCTCTGCTCTGCAGATGTGTCCTTTCAGACACCTAGCAGATGCAGAAAAACTCAAAGGAGCGGCATGCAGGAAGCATGGTTATCTGATCTGAAAAATGCAGTTATGTGCCTAACTCCCTAAGATGAGTGGGATTCTGAGAATATTTCTCTTTAAGTTTCCTATCAAGCTGGCACTATCTGGAGTTTACCTGCTGCTGCATATTTAATTCATATGATGACATGAAATATTTATATTTAATAAATAGCTCATAAAAATCGGTCTTCCCTCCTTTTTATATTGAGAGCATCTCATAGCAGTGTCCTGAATGCTGCACATCCAGGCGAGGACTGTGGCAGCACTGGAGAGATATAGTTCGAATAATCACCATTCCTCTCCAGTCACTAGGGAGATGGGAAGGTGGTACAGTGGAGGCTGCAGAGAGGACAATGCCTAGTACACCTTTTCCAACCTTACAGACTGCTGTAAAACAGATCCATGTAACATTTAGGCTGAGAGTATTGGTGGTATCTTTCCTAAGCAGCAGAGGTTTTGCAGGGCTGTTGTATTCCTGACATTGCTGTGCAGTTCCTCAGCTCCTTCCTGTCTGATAGGGACTAGGTTAGGGAGTTCATGCTGAGGCTGTTTTTGTTGCTGTCCTTTTCATTTATGTACATCTTAAAGCAATCTTAGATACTTATTTCAAATTTTATCTTTATGAACTGATGAAATGTCCATGGAACTCAATGTTTGCTACATTAAATGGCGAGTTTATACATTCCTGTCTAAGTCTCTCTTATATCTGGTGCTCTGATTGGCTTTGTTGGGGGTTTTTTCCTGAATATTTTTAAATAATCCAATGATTTACATTTTTTCTGGACTAGTCCAGTTTTCCAATTTTATGTTTCTGTGGCTGGTGACAGGGCTGGTAAAGCATGATTGATTTAACACTTGCCACCTCTGTTGGTAAGAGAGACCATCCAAGTGCTCTGAAACTAAAAGAAAAGAGATAAAGAGTTTTCAAATAAAAGCATGCGTATCAGCAGCATCAATCCTACAGTTCCTTGTACCAACGTGTAGAATTGCCACTCTGGGTTTCTTGTTGCACACTGTGGATTTAAGCTTGGAGGAAGCCCTGCATCTTGAGCCTATGATCACAATTTTATGCGCATAAATAGTGCTGGATTTTACAACGTCCCCCAAGAATTCTCTGTTCTACTATTGGGCAGTCTTGGAACCAGCTGCCTACGTGTGTGCCTTGCAAATAAGCCTCAAACCTGACCTGGAGGGAATACATCCGTGGGTGGATACACAGCCTGAGCTGCCCACCTCCTCAGAGCTCTGCCTCTCAGAGGAGGCTGTTGGCAAAGTTGATAATGAATCCTGGTGATGGGGATGACTTTTTGTTTGGTGCAGAGGAACCCAGTTTTAACTGTTGTTGGGGAAAAAAAGTTACTTCTTTAGAGCTTGTCTTACATTAGAAATAATCAGTTTCCTCATTCATGTCTTCATATATTTGAAGATATTTTTCCATCCAGTGTTTTTGTGTGATCTACTACACTCTATAGGAAGCAATATAAAAGTGTGGCCCCATGGCTAAAGTGTCACTTAGGAAAGTGGGATTCTGCTGTTGGCTCTGCTGTCAGGCATGGGCACATTTCTTTGTGATTTTTGTCCCATATTCTTTTAGTTTAAGAAATTATAACTTCTGTTCATAGCTAGTCTTGGAAGCCATGGATGAAAGCCATGAATTAAAAGCCATAGGAAAGACAGACAGGTTTCAATAGATTGAATTGAGCAGATCCTGCCATTAACAGAGGTGAGGAGGAGGGATCTCTAATATCCTTTACTGAGTACTAAGGAGGATGACCAACTACTGCAGAATTATCTCTTGCCATCTAACATGTTGGTTCTCACATCGAATAATGCTCACTCTGACTATGGGCTGGGAGTCCTCTTTCAGTCTGTACTGTTTCCTAGTTAGGAGGGGTTTTTTTAGCTAATGAACTTAAAGGCCTTTAATAAAACCTTGTTTTTAAAAAAGTAAAAAGATCTGGATATCAGTTTCATTCCCTCTATTGAGAAAGATTAACTTCTGGGATTCTCTTTTTCCCCTTTGTTTAATGGCCTTGATCACATTTACTTTCCTCTTGGCCTGAAAAGCCTTAGGCAGTGCTTGACTTGTGATACAGTTGACATTGTACCTTAGGGAACCACAGGCATTGCCATCTCATAGTGTTAATCTCTCCTCCATCATTTGCCAGAGCAGGGCTATCCTGTTCCTCCTGCACCTTGATTCTGGACTCTGGGTACATAATTTTGCAAGAAATAAGTAAGCTCTATTCAAATCCACGCAGCTTTGATCTGAGATTTGTCTTCAAATGAATTGTAACTCCAAGCAAAGTTCACTCACAGTGTTATCTAGAAATTATGGATTCACCATGGTTTTCCAGATGCTTGCCTAAGTTTGTCAGAAAATGTTATAAATGAGAAACATCTTCCGGAGATTTTTATTTGTCTGAAAGCCACAAAAAATATTTTGTGTTTCATGTCATGGTTCCACCCTGGCTGGCAACTAAACACCACACAGGTACTCGCTCACCCTCTCCTGGTGGGATGGGGAAGAGAATCAGAAGGGTAAAAGCTAGTAAACTCATGGGTTGAGATAAAGACAGCTTAATAGGGAAAGCAAAGCAAGGACTTCACTGCTTCCCCTAGGCAGGCGGGTGTTTAGCCATCCCCAGGCTCCATCACACATAACAGTTACTTGGGAAGATAACTATCATATGCTATCACTCTGAATATCTTTCCTTCCTCCTTCTTCCCACACCTGATATTCTGAGCATGATGCCATATAGTATGGAATATGCCTTTGGTCACTTGCAGACAGCTATCCTGGCTGTGTCCCCTCCCAGCTTCTTGTGCACCCTGGGTGTCCTCCCTGGTGAGGCAGTGTGAGACACAGAAAAGGCCTTGGCTCTGAGCAAGCCCAACTCAGCAATGACTGAAGTATCCCTGTGTTATCAACACTGTTTTCAGCCCAAATCCCAAATATAGCCCCATACTAGCTACTGCGAATGAAATTAACATTACCCCAGCCAAAACCAGTGCATTCTGTACCGCTGATTCCATCCCATTTACATCACGCTCAGGTCCCACACTATCCAGTACGTCCTCATTAACCCCCGCCACCCTTCACCCACATCCTCTGGTATAACATGTAGATACCATTCCCTTAGTCGATGAACACTGGGTTCATTTAGTCCATGACTTAGGGGTTCCATCTCTTACAGGGCGCACTCAGGACAGGAGAAATAGTGTGGAGTTACTTGCGTGGAATTGTTGGGCACCACAACCAGCTCAGGTCAGGTCACTGCTGCACTTGCACTGCTTCTTGTAAGGCTTGTCCTCTGTTGGTTCAGGTGGTTTCTGCTGTAGTAATTCCCACAACATGCAACTCAAATTCTGGGTTATAGCAATTTGAAGGTATTTCTGTTACAATTTCCACCCCTTGTCCGTTTGGACCAGACCTTAGAGTTTAATAATGCAATGAACTTAACCCTGCTGCAGCTGGGATTTATCCACGGACTGCAGTTCCTTAGGGTTGTACTTGCTCCAAGTGGAGCCCTATCTATGAGCCACAGTTTCTTCAGGGATATACTTGCTGTGGCATGAACTTATCCACAGGCAGAGTTGCTCTGAGATGCACCTGTTCCGATGTTGCCTTTTATCCGCTGGCCACAATCCCTTTGGAGGTATACCTGCTGCAGCACAGACATGAACACAGCCACAGTACCTGCTCTGGCATGGGCTTATCTACAGCCACAGGCACTCTGGAGTGTTTTGCTCCATGTGGACTCATCCACAGGTGACAGTCCCTTTGACTTGAGTTCGCTCTAGAATTCCTGCCTGTCCACAGTAGCGATGCTCTGGTCATCTGCCAGCCCAGGCCCATCGCCATGGCTGTTATCAAAATGTTCCCAGGCACAGCAGAGTAAGATGATAAGCAGCACAGCAGTACAGGAAGCAGTAAAAGCAAAAAGCAGCCAGTAATGAGCACCAGACTCTGACAGACAGTAAGGCAAGCAAGCCTTGCAGGCACAGGAGCCTGCTGATTAATAGCCAAACAGCAATAACAGCTATAAATTCCATCTAGCCCCTTCCAGTCTAACCTGTTGTTACCTCCAAATGTTCAAACCCCATGCTGGCACCCAAAAAGGATGGTTTTGGTTTAACTCCAGCCAGCAGCAAGGCACCACACAGCCTCTCCCTTGCTCTCACCCAGTGGAATGGGGAAGGAAATCAGAGTGGTAGAAGTCGGAAGTAAGCGTGGGTTGAGGTAAAGGCAGTCAAACAGGTAAAGCAAAAGTTACGCACACAAACAGAGCAAAACAAGGAGTACAATCACCACTTCCTGTGGGCTGGCGGGTGTTCAGCCATCCCCAGGAATTCAAGGCTCCATCACACATAGTGGTTACTTGGGAAGGCAAATGAACATCTCCCTTTCCTTCTTCTTCCCCCAGCTTTATATGCTCATCATGATACTGTATGGTATGGAATATCCCTTTGGACAGTTAGGATCAGCTGTCCTGACTGTATCTTCCTAACTTTTTGTGCACCCCCAGCCTTCCTCACTATCATGGTGGCACAAGAGCAGAAAAGGCCTTGAGACTGTGTAAGCACAGCTCAGCAATAGCTAAAACATCCCTGTGTTATCAACACTGTTTCCAGCACAAATCCCAAACTAGCAACTGTGAAGAAAATTAACTCTACCCCAGCCAAACTCAGCATGTTTCGTCATGATGCTTTCATGAAAAGCACCCTCAATAAACTACCACACAGACCTACCCGTGGGTTATATTACTGTTTGGGCACTGTTGGTCAAAATGAAACACGTTTCTAAATCCTCATCTAGCCAGTTCTCAGGCCATAAAGTTCAGTGGGACCTTTGCAGGGATGAGAGGAGATGCTCCTGCTGCTTGTAGTGGTTTTGTGTTTAATTGGATGGTCTGTGTCTTGCAGGCATAAGATCGTCTTTGCGGTTGTTTATGGATTTATAAATCTGATGGGGTTTGTATTCTTTGGCTGCAGCTATACAGAGGAAGTCTGAATATTTAATGGAGTATTGAATACTGCATAACTTTTCCATGTATGAACTTGGAGAAGGTGTTTTGATGGATTGGTTGGCTTGCTTCTCAAACTCTGTAGGGTCAGAGATCATGTGTCTAAAATGTTTTATACATCTTGTGTAGGTTTTAGGTAATTAATATTTCATGCTTGCCCCCAGATATGTGGTAGTGGTTAAAACTCAATTAAGTGGTGATTATACAGAATGATGAATATTTCATTTATTTAATATGAAATAGGAAAAAAAATATTGCTGCCATGCTAGTTTTATTTCAAAAATTTTTTCAAGATTAGCAAGACCGAAAATCTCTTTAGTGTCCTGAATTTATTCTGCTGGAAGAATGCAAGTATTTCTTTGAGGACTTTTTAAAATGGATTTTGTTGTCTTGCTTTATAAGGATGTTTCTTGCACCTTTATAAAAGCTTTTGCCTTGTTCATCTTGGATACAGACCAAAGTAGTGTTCTGTTCACACCATTTATTAATTGAGCTCTTGGTAATTGTATATGCAGAAATATGTGTGTCTGCAAGACTGAAAGAAATCAGATGGGTGAGACAAGTGTCTGTCTGTATCTGTGCTCTGTCTCAGATGGTGGCAGGTGCTGTGCCAGGAAGGCCCACAAGCCTGCCCACTGTCTGAGGTCTATTCCCTTCATGCCTCCCCAGCATATGGACCACTTGGATCAGAGATATTAGGGCATAGCTCCTTTTTTATTCCATTTAGTTACTGGTTTGGATCTGTCTTCCATGGATTTGTCTAGTCCCTTTTGAATCTGTCATCTTCTGCAGTCTCCTGCGGCAACAGATTTCAGATTTTGTCTGTGTGCTGTGTAAAAAAGTACTTCTTAAGTGAATTTCCTGCTAGGAAAAGGGACAATCACTGAAACTATTGTTACAGGGCTTGGCAAATAATAGTTCTGTACTTGGCTTCATTCAGCTGTGCAGTCAACTTTGCTCTTCCTCATCACCCAGGCATCTGTTTTCCAAGTCGAAAGGTCCCAAACCTTTTAGACCCTTCTTGAAAGGCAGGTGCTCCATCTGATTATTCATTGTAGTTTTCCCTCCTTGTACTTCTGATTTCTAGCTACAAGCACATCTTGGAAAGCAGAAATAAGGACTTAGAGGTGCACTTCAAATTCTTAGGGGAGAAATTGGTCACTAGAATCTGCTGAAAACTTGGGATTTGCCTCCTGTGTGGAAAAGAGCTCAAACTGATCTTTACAATACAGCTAATTTTAATTTCTAAGCTTTTTAGAACCTGTAATAACATAACTCATTGGTTTGAGTTGGATTCCAGTAGTGTTACTGACTTTTAGTTGCCCTTACTCTGCAAGGGGTCATTAGTGGAGTAGAGGACTTTTCAGCACAGAGAGCTAGAGAGCGTGAGATCTACCTGAAAAGCACGTATTGACTCGTGCCTCCTGAAGCTTCACTGCTTTTGATGGGGCTGGCCAAGAGGGAAATTAGTATGTGCTCACCTCCTCTGAGAGAAACTAGTCTAGCTGAATTTTCAAAAGTCAGTGCTTAGAGGCTTGCTGGAGCGTACCTGTAGGAGGAGATGGACAGATTTTAGCCTGAAGGAGTGTGGGTAAGTGCAGCTGTCAGAAGACAGTCGGAATACACGTCCTGCTTCTGCAGCCAACGCTCAGCTCCCTTTTGCAGCCTGAGCATAAAGGCTGCTCATCATCACAACTGGCTCGTAAGAGCTGTATTACATAATGGAAGTTTTATGATGTGGTTTGTAGCTCACACTATTATTTAGGATTAGGTTTTGTTTCATATAACTGTCCTGCCACTGCTGTGGTGGTGTCTTCCAGTGGTGTACCAAACAGCATTGCCAACATATGTTCTGGGTCCTCTTCCAGTGAGCTGACTAGTTTTACAGGTAAGAGGCTCAGTTTCATATCGTATGAAACATTGTTGTAGACACTGGAGAGAAAGTAGAATTTGTTCTGTTATGTTTGAGGTGGGGGGGTGTGTGTGTGAGTTCGGGGGGAGTCAGGATGGGGCTGTTGTTCTTCTTTTCTATCTTTTAGCCTGTGTTGTTGAGGGAGTGCAATTTGATACTTGGTGCCTGCTGGATTTTCTGAGGCACTGAAGCCATTATGGTACATCACAAACATCTGTTAGTGACACAGCTGGACTGAGAGATGGCAAAGGCACCCATGCCAAGACATAGGCCACGAGATGAAGCTGGGACTTCTAGGCTGTTGGGGTTTCTTAAATGTGCTCTGCCCGTGAAACTGTAGGTAAATTTGACAACTTGTGGATGTATATGGAGAGTCAAAGATTAATGGAAAATCCTCAAAACACGTTCTACTCTGCATTTTGCCTTCCTCATGTAACCCTATCATCACAGTAGTGGTCACAGTGGTGAGATGCAAGGGGAACTGAAAATTATCTGCAGATTGTTAGCATTTGTATCCATGTCATTTTCATCCACTTCAGTATGGCTGTAAATAAAGAAAACTGATCCTTTTGAACCTTAGTTTGGTTGTCTGGACTCAAACTGCTGGTGAAGGAACTGGATCATATGCTTTGATCTGTGTTGTAGCAGTCAGATTACATAGCTTGGCTGTTAACAACTAATGATTGAGTGTGTCTTACATTAAATACTGCAAATCAGAGTTCAACTGCTAGGGATCTTACCTGGTGAGTTGGCTTTATTTTTTCAGGTGAGCTCCAGGTGTGGGCCTGTAATAACTGTAAGTTTGTTCATCAGCATGGAGGTGTTTTGATAAATCATATGCCCATGATTTTAATGTTCCTCATGGCAAACCACAAGGACTTTGGGTGCTGCTTTCTCAGAGATGTTGCTTCTCCTATTTGCCCACTCCTTTTCAATTCAAATGCATGCAGCCTGGTTCACATAGGTCTTTGTACATTTTAGCGTGCCTACATTTTCCTCTTGTATGGCTAGTCATATTTTTTTTTTGGGAAGGGCAGTTTTAAGCACATCTGATACTTAGAGTCAGTGGTCTGTGCTTTCTGTGTCATGTAAATGAAGAGTGGTTTAATGCTGTGCCTTAGACCTGAGCTAGTTGAATGAATGGCATGAGAAATTCAAGCACAATAATCTTGGTTCAGTCACAGCACTAAATTCTTCTGAGACTTTCAACCGTGGATGCACTTACTCTTTTTGTTTTTTTATGAATTGAAAATAGTATTATACCACCAACCCTCTTCTTAGTTCCTAAGTCTCTTCAAAATTGTTCTACATATTCAAGAATGTCACTTGATAGAGCTTAAAAAAAGAGGAGGAATTATTATTTGACAGCCTAATGCTAAAATAAAGTTCTGTTTACATGGGGCCATAAAATCAAGTAACAAATTTGTCAGTGTAAGTGGAATGCAAAAAAAAAAAAAAAAAAAAAAAAAAAACACAAAAAAAAAAAAAAAAAAAAAATTTTAAAGGGAAAGAGAAAAAAAAAAAAAAAAAAAAAAACAAAAAAAAAACAAAAAAAAAAAACAAAACCCCTAAAAAAATTAAAAATAAAATTTGCTGTTCTTGTAGCAGTGTGAGCAGTGACTTGCTGAGAGCGAAATCCCAAATAAAGGTATTTGTAGGCTTGCAAGGCTAATGCAGTTACTATGGGTACATGGTATTTCTTGACTCCACACTCCAAGGAAGACTTACAGAAATACAGGGACATAAACAGTAATGTTTAGTTTGGTTGTTTGCTAAAGAAACTGGTGTGAGATTCCTTGATGCATCTGATGGTTTCCTTGATGTTCATGGTGCTGCAGAATGGTCTTGCTTTGCTCCTGCTTGGATGAAAACATAAATACGTAGTCAGAATAAGACTTTTTGCATCCCTATACTATTGTCCTGGTCCTAGTGTTTTCTTCCTAAATCCAGCCTAGCCTTCAAATAAATCTATGAAGTTCTTTATAAGCCTCCTTCGTCCTCTCTTTTTCCCAAACATTGAGAATGGCTTTCAGTAAACACTTGCAGTTTCCTCCCTTGTTTATCTGCGAGTCCTACCATGGACTCTATGCCATGAATGCAAAACGTGGCAGCAGTTAAGTGGCTGTACCGAGACCAGTTGCTGTCAGGACAAAAAAAATTGCTTCACTGTTTGCTTTTACCCTGTCTTTGCATCTTGCCCTGTGTTGTGTCTTTTGTTTTATACTTTGATGGTTCCTATTCCCTTTTTGTGTAGTGATTGTGTGGCCATGTCCTGGTTCCTGATAGGGGCTTCTGGATGCAGCCAATGATAAATGTGCAATAGCAGTCATCCTGGCATACTTTCTGTCAAACTCTACTTCTGGTGAATTTATTTCCCTTTTATTTTTTTTTTCTGTGGTGCTATGTACAGCAAGCAGCTGTCTAGCAGCAGAAACTCTGGAGAACCAACTTTCCCACTGTTGATTTTTCCTTCAGTCCATATGCATTTCTCCTTTAGAGTGAGGGGCAAAGGCACTTTGCCTGCTCAGTTGTAGAACACTCCATTGGTTGCTTTTCTGCCCTGAACTCATAATGAAATAACCCAAATGATTATAAAAGCTTTACTATCAGCTTCATTTCATTTTAATAGACCAATAAAAGCAACCAGTGTGCAAGCTGCTGGCTCCAGTACTCCTGCATAAACCATTAGCAAAACAATATTACTGGCTCTTGACAAAGGAAAATGGCAGAGACAAATCCAAGAATTTGCTCTGAAAAGAAGTCAACCAAGTGCCAGTGAATCCAGAGACCCGCTCATATGCACGCTGGCTGCTGTGAGCTTTTTGTTTGAGGTTGAGAAGTCGGCACTTTCTCATAATTTGTTTTACATTCTGGTTTTGTCTTCTGTAAATATCCCTTGCAGTGTTCCCAGCAATGCTGGCAGCTGCCTAGGCACCAGAGGCGCTTCCCCAATTGCATGCACAGAGATCTGATGGGTTTTGAATTTTATGCATGAGACTGGTTCATCTGGCCGCCTCCTATGCTCTGGCCCTGCAATGCTAGTGGCTAATGTATTTCCAGCACTGTACCTCACGTGCCAGGTGCAGTGTGTTGGCTTTGAAGGGCAGGAGTCTCCCCATAAGGCCCAAAGGAGCCTCAGGATATGTCTGCTAGAATGTCTGTGGTTACCTCACTGGTTGTGGGGGATGGAAGAAGCATCTCATGGGACCCAACACATGGGTCCCTTCTGTACTGAGCAACAACAGCAACAACAACAACAAAATCCTGTGAGCCTTTTATTTACCTAAGGCTTGTTACGTGCACCTTGAAGGATGCCTATATTGATGTGTATTTCAAAGTATGCAGAAACTGTAAAACTACCTACCAGCCCTCAACAGATATAAACTAGCACCATCTGCTTATATATTATCCTCTGATGTTTTGCTGTGTTAGATAAACAGCAGCACTGCTCACGTTTGGATACCTGCATGGACAGACAGTGGTCTGGTCTCAGACATGGCTGTCTGTGAGGATGGCTGAGCTCTGGTCCTTTCTGTGGAAGGGCAAACCTCCTGGCTGGGCTGGTCAGAAGACCTCTGCTCTGCTGACACCCTTTTTCTGGGTGCTTTATGTTTAGGCTTTGCCTGAGACCTTTGCAAAAGCCACACAAGATTCTGAGAGCTTTGATCCCCTCTTCTCTGTTTCTTCTTTTGTTTTCATGCTTTCGAGCTGAGAAGAAAACCTCGCATTTTTAATTTTATTTGCTGAATTTAAAGATGTCATGATCATTCTTTTCCAGGAAAAGCTTTCAGCTTCAAACTTTCCTAAGATGTACACTGAGTATGGGTGCTCCCCAAAACGTGTGGTCAGCCAAAGCAATTTTAAAATGTAGTATCAGCTAGAACAAGACAGATGCTGGAAGAGGGATGTAGATGACCTCAGGGTCAGTGAGAGGATAGGAGAGAGGATTAAATTTTCCTAAAACAGAGCTTGGAAAAGATTAATATCTCTCTGTTATGTGCAATGTTCTGGTACTTGTGCATTAAAGTCTAATAACGAGACTGAGGCCTCTTTCTGTGCCACTGTAATCCGGAGGAGCATTTAAGAAGTTCGTATGGACTTTTCCTTTCCTTTGCAGAAGTGAGCGAACAGCCCAGCATCATCACCTTTCCTGCTTGTCCAGATCTTTTTTCTCTCTTAGGATTTGTTTCATTGTCCCTGCAGCACATCTTCCAGTCACTTATGTGGATGTGGTTGCATGTATACATTTTTAAAATTTAATTATTCCTTGATTCATTTGTGTTCATCAGTGTCATTGGCAGGAATCTGAGAGTTCACAATCTGGTGTGCTGGCATCATGTGCTTCTCTTCTTGCTTCTGTTGACTGATCTTTGTAGTTACAAACCTTTGAAGAATGTTCATCCTGTTGTTTTCAGTCTCCTGATATCTGTTCTAAAGCAAATGTTTCTAACTCATCAAGAATGCCGTTGCTGTGGCAGCTTTAAATTTGCAGAGTTGATCTGAAATAGGACAATAATTTCCAAATGATCATCCTTAGTCTCTTGGTGCATTGTGGGTTTGTTATTTTTAGGAATCTTTGCCATTTAGTTGTCAGTATCACATTGGTGATCTTCCTTTCCACTGCCAAGATCAGCTGCTAGAGTCAAGGGGTTATGATTGCTGTAACGACTGAGCAGGAGCTTTGTAGTCTGATGGTTGCAGACAAAAAAGTTTGGTATTTCATTCTCTTTGAACAGTTATAAAAAGTCAACACAAAAACATGTGAAGAATTTCAGCAGTATATCACTGCAAAGCCCTGCTAAATTCAGGTTCAAAGTGAAGGATTTCTCCTGATGATGTTTTCTTTCTTTTCTTTTTGTTTAAATGGACATTGTACTGTTCTAAGAGCAGTCCATGGGCATGTGCCTGGAATAAGTCATCAACTCATCTCACAGATGTAGTCATTCTGGATACAGGGTTTCATTTTGGCTTTTTCCTGCAAAATATACAGTGAAGCATATTTTCTTTCCTGTTTTTTCCTACCCCTTCTCCTACTACTCAAAAGAAAACACCGCCCCTTAGTAGTTACATGGTGATGTGACTGCAAGCCCTGAAATCTCGCTTAAAGCTTCTGGCTGGACTAAGTTTGAAGTGTGAAGAACATCCTCTGGTCCCTAAGTTTCCAAACTGTCATACAAGCACTATTTGTGCATATTCATATTGGTGTAATACCAGCTAAGTTCTCCTTCCAAACCCTCTGTATTAAGTGGGTTGTTGGCACTCAGCAGTGACCAGGGTCTTGTTTCACCCATTCCACACATCACTGTCATGTTGCAGTGTGTGCACGAGCGTTGCTGTGGTGCCAGGTGTGTGATTCTCTGTTTCTGGAGGTTTCCTCAGTTGCTCTTGTTTCTCTAATTTTACCTAGTTTTGCAATTGGGTCTGTGGCCAAGTAGTTGCTCACACTACTGGTAGCTCTAATACTAGATTTAAAAGGTGAATAAAATCACTTCTGTGATCCAGTTTCTAGAGAAAATGAAGTATGTCAGGAAGCTGATGCCTTCTCAGAGAATATACAGTGAATGATCCCTATCAGAGACCGCTGAGTAGCAGCCACTCCTGGTTCAGACAATGAAGGCTCTGTCTTTTATGACTGGGGACTATATCCTGGCAGGTCTGTACCTAGCTGGTTAGGTGCCTGTATGCCTTGATACATTTACTGTCCTGTGACATGACCTATTATGTGCAAATATCGTCTGTCACAGGGGCAGCCATACGTGCAGGGACTGAGCTGGGGACAGCCAGAACAATTATCTAACGTGAATAACGAGTTAAACTGTGTTACTGCTGTCTCTGTAGACACCAGAGGGATATGGCTTTGCAGGGGGGAAGGGATCAGGAAGGACACCTTCTATGAGCAGTGTGAAGTCAGGGAGAGTCCAAAAGCCTGAGGAACAGCTGGACACCAAGCTCTCTCCAACAGGCTCTCCACAGCTCTCACTGCTGCTTTTGTCCCTTTGCAGAAGATTCCACCAAATCCAGCTGGTTACTCTTCTCCACTCTTGGGCTGAGGGCAGGAGCACAGTTGCTTGTTGGCCCTGGATGCCTCCTCTGCCTGCTTTTAGGTGCTCAGCAGAGATGGCTTTGCCACATCTGCACTGTCAATTGCCTTTTTAAACGGGATTTAAGCTAATCCCGTTCTTTACCTGCAGGAAGGCACGGGGCTATGTGTGAAACTATTATTTATGTCTGCTTTTCAACCCAACCAGGCCATTTTCTTCCCTGCTTCAGTCACATTCACCAGGCAGTTTATTTATGTAGAGCTGTCTGAACCAGAGTCTCTGATCTGTTGAGTGTTGGACTGAGCCTTTGCTTTTGTGATTGTTGGGCCAAGGCTGCATCGTTGGGGCCTTTTTTTTCCCTCCCTTGAGTAGATTAAAACCTATCTGAGCATAATAGAGGGCTCTTGGCAATGTTACAAGCTTTGACTTACTTTAAAATTTCTATTTTCTCCATCTTCAAAACTGTTACTTACCATGTTTTAAATTTTGCTCTGTCAGTGGGCCCTTAACAAGAGGAGAATAGATTTTTTTTTCACTAGATATTAGCTCCTAAATGCTCTGGCTTTATGACCTCTAACTGTGCCTTTATGCATGGATATGAGGCAAATGAAGCAAAACAAAGATAGAAACTCTGTATTTCCAGTAATAATCAGCCATTCCCCAATTTCCTTGTAACTTCTGAGCTTTTGAATTTTACTCCTCTACATAAAGTCTTAATTTTTCTTTTGTACTTCATTGCTCCTTATGGTTGTTGTGAATTTATAGGCATTGTCTCTTTGCTAATTCTGCTCAGTCTGGTTTGTGAGTGGGTATGCATGAGAAGATGCTTAGCAACTGAAGGCAGAGCTTCAAGAGATGTAACTAAGAAAGCATTTCTGCTGCATCTGACTTCAGTGTTTCAAAAGTGCTTTTAGTATTTAGATTCTCCTTGCCAAGCTTAAGAGGCATGTTTTGTTTCATTTCTTTTTTTCTACAAATACCAAGTACTTTATTGCTTTGTTCTGTATGAAATCTGGGAAATCCACTCATCCAGACTATAGACAAGTTGGTTTATTCAGGGAGATAAGTGAGCAAAACCTCCCTGTGTAAATCATTTCACACCAGAAACACCCTATACTTAAAATAGAAAAATCAGCTCTTCAGCTGTAAAAATGTTCTCCACTTCATGAATTTTTATTAAGCACATTTTTTTCCTGCTAAGCATGCTAGTAAGTCTGCAAGCCTGGTCTCTCCAGCTGGGTAGTCAAGTATAATAGCATTAAATGAGAAACAAAAAGCTGGAGAAAATGTTTGGTGTGGACATCCAGTGGTTTACATCATGTTGTCCTCCTTTCATTTCTCTACTTGCTGTAGTCGTTGACTTGCCTTTGGCATCCACATGAGCTAAAATATCTGCCTGCTGCTCAGATAGCCTTGTGCCAGGGCTGAAACTGGAGCATATTGTTCCATCATTAAACGGGCAACGTTGAATACTTGGGAAATTAACAACAGCTGCAAGTTCTTCAGCTATTTTTATTTGTACTGCGGCTCTAGTTTTTCTAGTATGTTTGTGCTGAAGTCAGAAGAGGAAAGGAAAATAGATCCCCCAAGAGGCTGATTTTTTGTTTTTAATTAAAAAAAAGGCTCTGCCTAACAAAGGCATCCATGAAACAAATAGTACCAAGGGTCTCCTAGCAGTTTACTCAGTGTTTTGTGGGCCCCTTAGTCTGGTTGCTGGTATGAATTTCTGAGGACTTTAGTGGCACCTTACTATGTAGTGAGGTAATGGGCACTTTCCACAGTCAGCCCTCTCTTTTAAAAGTCCTACTACTAACAGCATCTGTCTTAGCCTTTTGTAAAGACTGCTAGCAGCAAACAATTTTCCATTTTATTTATGTTTTATGCTCCTAGCCAGAGATATAAGCCTCAATCCCTGACAGCCACTCTGTTCGGTGGTCTTTGGATGAGGGCCTAAAGTCAAGCTAGAAAAGCTTTAGAGGATGATTGTTAAACAGGATTTCTTAAGTATCCTTTTAGAGTCCAGTGGCTTGAATTTCTTCCCATAAGTCTCATGATCATGTGTCAGGAATGACAAGGCAGAGCCTTATCCTTTCTGGAAGTTGAAGAAGATGCTCCTACGAGCAGCTGTAGGAACCAGACATAAGTGCATTGTTTCTTTATTTGAAAAGCAATTTATCAAGAATGTGTTTTTTCCCTTTAACTGAAGAGAGATGTGGTCCAATTCTTTTGTCTTGTTATGTGACCTCCCTCATGGCCAGAGATCTTTTCCTTAGGCTGGACATCATTTGAGAAAGCAGCATACCACTATGGGAATTTACAGATATTCCTTTAAAAATGTTGAATATGGGTTGGTATATTTCTGTATTTGAGTGGAAATGAGGAAAGGCGATGGTTTGCTGTTTGTATTCAGTAACTTGAAACCTTAAGGGCAAAGCTAAATCTAACACAGGTGTACTGTGAATAGTAAGAAGAGTCTTCTTTATATATGGAGCCCTACTCACAAATGTGAAGGACTGAGGCTTTATTCAGTATCTGGTGTCTGATTTGGGAGTCTCTAAACTGAGGTGAACGTTTTTGCTGCTTTATTGACATGGGTTAGCACCCTTGCATGTAAGCTATTAGAAGTTTTCACCTTCTCATTGAAAAACAGCAGTAGCAGGCGTGAGCCAAAGGCAAGCAGCCTCTCAATGGTGAGGTGCCAGGCTTCTCCTTTCCCAAATTAGAGGCTAAGCACACTACACAAAAAAAGGATTTATTTTTTTGCCTTGCACCCTGGGAAGATGATAAAAAGATTTCTGCGCTGGGCTGGCATGAGGAGCTGTAGCTAATTCGTGGTGTCATGCTTTTGTGTCAGAAAGGGCTCAAGGTACCAAACTTGGTTGTAGGTGAAAAACTGGTACTGCAGCCTTGCGTGGAGGAGAGGTGCACCAGTCATCTTTCTGTAGTATAAAAATGACAAAGCCAGTGGAGTTGTCCCTTCATCAGTACCTTTGCAAGATGCTGTCCTTCCTATATGGTGGCCAGTAATTCAGCGACTACCTCTGTGATTTGTTTGGCTGCCACTCTGTTGGTTTCTCTCCTCTGAAGCCTGTTGGAAACATGCTGGGAAGAAGCCTTGGCTGTGGCTCGGAGTCAGTGCCATTTATTCCAGTTAGCCCTAGGTTTTATTCCACTTCATATTTTTCCAGTTGTCTTGGGCATGTCATTGTCTTCCTCGCTTCTCTGCCCTGCTGCTCCTATTCTTTTTTTTCCTCATCCATGAGTTTGCATTTCTAGTTACAGTATAAAGGGTCCTTTGCCTGAACAGAACTGCCCTGGAGAAATGTAGGAGCTTTAGTGCTTTTGCACTGCAGTGCTGTTTCCTCTCTGAGATGAACCCAGCACTTGGAAGAACAGCTGGCAGGCCTGTGAAGAGAGGGGCAGCAAGCCAAGCTGTATCCTGTGAAAGCAGAAGCAATGCCCTTGAAATCTCTGGAATTGCCCACTACATGCACAGGGATTAAATTTTCTCCGAAAGTTCAGCTTATGCAACATTATCAACACTGACCAAAATATGCAAGTGTGTCTGTGCTCGTCTCTGAGCTCTTGGTGCTATTTCCATCTCTTAGTGTGGGCAGGCACTATTAAAATCCTCAGTGCTTTCAGTCTAGTTGAATAATTTTCTAGCTGCTAGGTTTATAAATTAAACATTTATGGCCATATCTCATGCTATTATCCATCCATAGCTATACCTCCAGGCAAGGATCTTGAGCTTTTTCGGAGTGTAGACCACGTGTTAAAGAAGAGCGAATGTTTCATTTATGCCTCATCTCACTCTTGTACTTCTCAGTTGCAGAACATCCCTGAGGTAACCTCAGATACCTCTTGTGAGGAAACAACCTTAGTAAGAAGATTTTCTATGTGTGTGCTGTCTGTGTCAGAGGAAAGGGCAGAGTTCACTGCAGCATCCCAAAATTTTTTTATGGCTTTTCAAGTAACTTCCCAACACACAAATATGATCTATCATCTGCAAGCTGGAAAAAAGAAAAACAGAGCATCAGATGAACGACAGACCACAAGGGTGGTAGAGAGAGGTCCAACAGTGATAACTAGGACATTTGCATTTTAACTGTTATTAATAGAAGCTGAAAGCTTGATGGTGTCCCAGAAAAATCCATGTATATGGACAGAGGTTTGAACAAGGGGCATGCGCTGATTAACAGTGAGAGGAGACATGTAAAAAGCTACCCACATCCTACATGGCCTTCATCAAGTTGTGAGGGTGGTTGAAAGAATGGGTGAAAGAAGTGTGAGCCAAGTTGTGGCTTCTATACCTAACCAAAGAGGTTGTGTGAATTTGTCTGGTTATGTGTATCCAATATCTCTATCTAAACAGTCATCTTTAGAACCTTTTTTCTTTTTCTTCTTCTTTTCCTTCCAGGAAGCTATTCTGAATGTGGAAAAACTCAGGTGATAACTCAAAGCAAGGAAACGGTCCACAGAAAAATACCAAAACTCATGTGCATTTGATTTAAATAAAAAGATTTGTCACATTCTTAGTGGTTTATGTTGAAATTGGACAATCTGGGACATTGCAGATTATTGTTTGGGTACATTCAGGCTCCTAATAAAAGAAAAGCAAATATTAAGGTCTTATGTAGGAGGCCACTTCATTTGGAAAAATGCTTTGCCGTCAGGAGGCATTGTTACTTGCCTGAAAGGGTTGTGTATTTATTTGCTGTTCTAGTCCTTTAACAGGAAATACTCCAAGGACAGATGCTTAGTATTTCTTCCTGCTCAAATAAGTAGTTGTGAGGTACAGCTGTTAGATTCATCTCACTGGAATTTAATGATCATATTCTATTGCTGTGGCAGTGTATTGGGCTGTCTGAATAGGAGTCAGTTTGAGTTCTTAGTTCAAATTAAAAGGCATTGATGTTTCAGTCTACCTGGTGAGTGTCTGCCTAAAAGCCACAACAGACCATCTCCCTGAAAGCTTGAATTGACTTGTTAAACAAATACAAATAACATTCAGTCAACTCTTCTGCTGTTTCTTTTCTCTGAGGAGAGTTTTGGTTTGAGACAGAGATGTGTTTGCTGCCAATCAGTAGGAACTTTAATAGGCTGTGTGCAAGAATAGAAAAACGTGATTATTAGCCTGGATGAACCCAAACCCATAAACTCCTCCCAGTCTTCCAGTAACTGAGTCCCAGAACAAATGGGTTTCTGGACTGTGACATGGAGATGATTGTATGACAGCCCTGTTCGATGAGCCAGCCTTGCAGACCAGGCCACGCTTTGCCTTTGCTGTGTTACTGAATTTCAGCATTTTCTTCAACATAGTTAGTCTAATGTAGCTGTAACAAATGAACTAAAGTTTCCTTTAGGACTGTTTCTCCTAATCCCAGTATGGTCATTAAACCAAATTGGACCTGTACCATAAATTATACATTGGTGCTTTTCTTTTGACAGACTGAGTAGCCTGGTGAGGAGGTGAAGGACATGGTAATGATGGTTGTTAATGTAAGTGTGTAGGTAAGAGTTGTCTTCACTGTTAAGCAGGTGGGAGATGACCAAGTGTGAAGCTTCCCCCAGCAAAGCATTCAAGTAGATGCTTCTCCTCAAAAAAGTACCTGGATTCTGACTTGCCGGGATTTTTAGAAATTGGTTTTCAAATATCAGAATGTTTCCAAGGTAACCTCTTTAATCTCCACTGTGTTCAGATGCTTACTAATTTAATATACACATGACGTGTGTAATCTGATTTAAAATTAACAGATGCTCCTAAAAGCAATCTAACACTGAACATGATGGGTTTCTAGAATAACCTCTTCAAGGTTAGAACTTGCCTTGGTGTTTCTTACCTTCCAGTTGAACAGCACTTAGATAATATTTCATTACTATTGATTTCTTTTGTTCCCTGCACCACTGGGAGTGTGATTGGTCATGGGCTCTGCATCTTTTTTTTTTTGAGACTGACGATTTGGTGCCTTCAGTGTTACAGATGTTTTCAGGACTTCTAAGCGCAAACGATTTTGATCCAGTATTTGCAGTTTTGGAATAAATATCTCAGAACAGTGAGAAGAGAAAAGTCTTAGTTGAATAAAAAAATATTTTGTTTTCTAGTAACTCCTCCTAGGAAGGATCTGAGGAAGGTGTGCATCCTTGGATTAAATGTCAAGAATGAAAAATAAGGGTATTAGGGAGGGGAGCAAGAGTTGCCATGATTATGCAGCTGTGCTCTGTCCTCTCAGCTCACTCTGTCTCTCTCTGTGGAACAAATAAGTGCGTGGGGGTGCATAACATCAGCAGAACAGAGCCTGGGAACTCCCAAAGCAACTGCCCTATGTCCTAGGGACCATCCAAGAAATCTATTTTCCTGCAACCTTTGAAGGGCTGTCATAACTTAACTAATCAGCGTCTGTAGCGCAGTGCTGTTAAGTGCCTTAATCTTGTCTGCGCTGCAGATGACTAAGAAAATTGAGTCTGAATTCATCCTCTTTTGCTTAGTCTTTCTTTTGCTGTGGTTTTATTAGTTTGGTAGATGAAAGACAGCCCCTGAGGATTTAAGTACTAGGTAATTTAAAGGCTGTTTTCATTCTTGGGATGGTAAAGTGGAAGAATGAAATGCATGTAGGAAACAGGCAAATTTGCCAGTTCAGCATGGACTGGCATTGTTTTAGATAAATTTTGGGGAACCTAAAACTAGGCTTTGCCCTTAATACTACCCTAAATAGCATCAGTTCCTGCCAGCAGAAAGTGCCCACTAAGGGTCGAGGCTGGAGATGAACAAAGCTAACAGTTCTTGGTCAAAGGAAAGCTCGTTTTATGATGTCACTTGTTCTGTAGTTAAATAATGCAAATAGTAATGCCCTTGGTTTTATTTCTCATGCACATATAAAAGGAAACAGACTAATTGCAGAAGCTAAGTTCAATTTTGAAGCTGTGGAACCTGCCCAGTACCATTTGGAATGGATCAACCTCTGCGAGTGGAATTGGGAAAATGTTACATCTGTTTGCTTGCAGTTGGAACAAAAAAGTCTGCCACTACCCCCTTGAAGCTGCAGAGACTCCAGTGGAATGTTGAGTCTTTTTTGCTTTTCTTGGGTGAAAATGCCTTCAGTATGTGGCATGGCTCATGCTTTCTAGCAGGTCTGACATTAGAACTTTCAGTGTAAGATCAGTTCCACCAGGAAGGTTTAAACACCCCCAGTCTCCAACTTTCATGTTTGTGCAATTATTTCTGCATTCATGGGTGTGGAAATAAGTAGGCAAAGAAAGTCCTAAACTTCTCTGATACTGAGAATGTCTTGGCACTTTTGTAAGCATCTGGTTTGACATTCTCATGTAGAACTGAGCTGGACATTTCACATAACTATGGCAACTACCATAACTATGCTTTCCAAACAGTTTGAAAAAGATTGAGTACATTTGTTCCACCCAAAGCAGTCTGATGGGTTTATGCCAAGTTGAATGTGAGTCGACAGTATGCCCTGGAAGCCGAAAGGGCTGACTGTGTTCTGGATGCATCAAGCACAGCATCTCCAGCTGGTCAGGGAAGTTACTGTCCCTCTCTACACTGCATTGCTGTGGCTCCACCTGGAGTTCTGTGTGCAGTTTTGGGTGCCACAATATTAGAAGAACATAAAATTATTAGACAGCGTCACGAGGAGGCTGACTGAGGTGGTGAAAGACATGGAGGGCATGACTTAATGAGAGTCAACTGGGATCACTTGTTTTGTGGAGCCTGGAGAAAAGAAGGGTGAGGCGTGATCTCACTGAAATCTGTAACTTCCTCAAGAGGGGTAGTGGATGGGGAGGTGCTGGGATGGAATGAAGCTGCATCAGGGGAAGTTCATATTGGACATTAGGAAAAGGTTCTTCACTGAGAAGGTCCCTGGAACAGCTTCCCGGGGAAATGGTCATGGCACCAAGCCTGTCAGAGTTCAAGGAGCATCTGGAGGATGCTCTCTAAGCCTTAAGGTTTAGTGTTAGGTGTTCCTGTGAGGAACAGGGACTTGGACTGAATGATTCTTATGGGGCCCTTTCAAGTTGCGATATTCTGTGATTCTGTGATAGTTGTGCTTATTAATTTCTCATATTAGTGCTCACACATGCGGAGAGATAATTAGTAGGTGTGACTGCTGAGAACGGAGGGAACTGAGAGCTGAGCGAGGTGATGTGTGCGGGTGAGGTTTTGTGCAGGTGATTTATTGCCCCGGTCGGGCTGTGGGGAAGGCGCAGCAGCGCCGGGGCAGGGCGGGCGCTGTCCGCGGTGCNCTTCCCGGGGAAATGGTCATGGCACCAAGCCTGTCAGAGTTCAAGGAGCATCTGGAGGATGCTCTCTAAGCCTTAAGGTTTAGTGTTAGGTGTTCCTGTGAGGAACAGGGACTTGGACTGAATGATTCTTATGGGGCCCTTTCAAGTTGCGATATTCTGTGATTCTGTGATAGTTGTGCTTATTAATTTCTCATATTAGTGCTCACACATGCGGAGAGATAATTAGTAGGTGTGAGTGCTGAGAACGGAGGGAACTGAGAGCTGAGCGAGGTGATGTGTGCGGGTGAGGTTTTGTGCAGGTGATTTATTGCCCCGGTCGCGCTGTGGGGACGGCGCAGCAGCGCCGGGGCAGGGCGGGCGCTGTCCGCGGTGCTGAGCGCCGGCCCCGCACCCTCCGTCTCGGGGGCTCTGAAACGTAAGGGTGCCTTGCTTTGCCTTTTGTGTCTTCCTTTATTCCTCCCTTGGATATGGATGAAGGAATTCTATTCAACTGAAATTGTATTGTTCTGGGACTGAAGTGCATTTGCAATTTGCTGCATAATGGAAAAAAAAAATTAAACAAACAAATGAGTCAGGTTCCTGAAATGAAATGG
This sequence comes from Platysteira castanea, assembly GCA_013397175.1. Taxonomy (NCBI): domain Eukaryota; kingdom Metazoa; phylum Chordata; class Aves; order Passeriformes; genus Platysteira; species Platysteira castanea. The sequence goes on from VYXC01001044.1 coordinate 1,781,738, forward strand.
CACACAAGGGATATTTGTATTTCTTCTATGGGAAAGGTTAATAGATCTAAGTGGAAAGTAATGCTTTTTGATGGGAAGCTATCTAATGCTAAACCCACATTATTTCTAAATAAAAATACGATGATTAATATATATGCTCTGAACAGCACAAGAAGTAATGAGAATTAGATGCTTGGGCTGAAATTTTTTACTGTTGCAAAACACACACTGATTAATTCAAGGTGGAAAAGTTGTTTCTTTTAAGGATCCTATATGAGAAATATTCCCTTCTTTCTTAGAGGACAGACAAAAAGTCTAACCAAAACCAGATCCTAATGAAATATATGAAAACCATTCTTTATACTATGAGTTATATGACTTTGTAATCTTGGTGTTGATGAAAGAGTTGTGTAAACAAAATAGTATTTGTTCTGTTTACTGTTAAATGGGAGGGAAAGCCTGATAAAGGATTGGCATCCTTTTATACAAGAATTTTCTGCTGTTTCCTCATTACGTCACTAAATAAGAATACCTGAATATAATCCTTGGTTTTACCTGTCTTTTGCAACAAGGATATATGTTGAAATCACTGGTAACGTGGCTTGCGAGTGCAGTGTCTTAGAATAGTTTTGCAGATGGGCTACTTTCATCCTCAGCTGTTAGCATCACCAGGGAAGAAGTAAGGATGAATTCTGATGGATTTGGGCGTGGCTAAAACAAAACGTGTTTTCTCTAGCAAATTGTTTTCACCCTTAGGCTGCACTTTCCAGTTTCAGTATATGCTGTCTCTTACTTCAATTGATATTTTGCCGTTTTCTTGGCTATGGAAAAACATGATGCCTCCTACTCTTGTATCTGCAAATCCAGTCTTTCAAACTTTCAACATACAGAAGTCCTTCTGATACAGCCCAGCTTGTATCTCCTAATGCTTCCAGCTCTTGTCTAGGCACTGAAAGGGATAGTGTTCTGAAAACTGATGCAATTTTAAAGGTCAGATCCCGTAAAACATTGTGATTTGTAGCCGATAATGTGCCTTCTGGAACTGCTTATTTAGTCTGAAGTTGCACTGTAGACTTTCTCTTCATTTTGTCTGGGCTTCATCAAGTATTTGCCAGGTGCGGTGACCAATAAAACCAGGAAAGATCTGAATTTTGCAAGTGGCCTTCTGTACCAGAGGCAGCAGGTATAGACGGTTGTTCTTCAGATGCTGTGGAGCCATGTGGTGAGAAAGGTGTTGTCCTTCCCATTTTCTCAGTTACTAGTTTGATCCAGCAGTATGGAAGACAGAGTTCTGGCTCTGTGTTGGAGTAAGATTGTGTGATGCAAGATTGTGAAGATCTTGTTCCATGTCTTAGGTACTTCTAACTCTTTCTTCCTGTTCATCTGTGTACTAATCCGAGCAGAGCCTCAGAGGTTGTAGCCAGAAGACTGGCATGTGGATTGTCTTGCACCCTGCTGATGTACAGCATATACCCAGCTAAGTGGGAGGTTACAGCCACTAAGCAGGTCATTCCAAAATACCAGGAGCCACTTCCATCATATCAGTATGGCAGGTCACTGTTAAATACCTGTTTTTTTCCTTCTGAATCTACCTTGGATCCTTATAACTGTAATACATAGTGGAAAAGGAAGAGGCTCACCCTCAGTTGCTGGTAACTGATAGGGTTTCATTGGCCTTGTGACTGATAACAGCCCCGTGCCTCGTACAGAATCTGGCTTTGAGCAGATGTCACAGACTTGCTCTGGATGTCCCTTCAACATACAGATAGTAATTGCCCTCTGTCTGCCCTCCACAGGCACAGCTGTCCACAGCAGGCTGCTTTTTTTGTTGGTACCCATAACAAAAATGCACTGTACTTGTACTGGAATATGCATATGGCTTTATTTGCTTTTACTTTTTTGTTATTAATTTCCAAACCTCCAGTGAAGGCTGGGTGTGAATTCCAACTGGGTGTGAATCCCTTGATTACAACGGGGAATTAATTGATCAGATTTATTTTCTTTTTGTTGTCCTGTGGACTGAGAGATAATGATGTGCAACGTGGAGGATACTCCTGCTAGAGATAGTATTTCTGCAAATCCTGCAAAGCGTATCTGTGGAGTACCACCCGACATTCAGTGAGCAGGCTGCCTGCTCCAGCATCCCCCACACCGTGTGCATACATGTGCATTTCGAGTTCTGTATTTTATGGTGTGATCAAAACCAGCCTTTGGCTAATGTTTTAGTAACTCCTGTTTCTCATTGTTCTTACTAGCAGCAGTAGCATTTGCAATACCAATCTGTGGCAGGAAGCAGGTTTCCTTTCTTAAAAAGGAAATCTGAAATAATTTAGGGGCCACAGAAAAGGAGAGCTTGCAATTCACTTTGCTACAGTATGGCAAAGAAAACGGGCTACAAGACAGATGCTGATTTATTTAAAATCAAACAAACAAAAAAACAAGTCTTGTCTTTTTTCTCCTTCTCTTTTTTATTTTGCAAACTTAAGGAATGTATTCAAGCAAATGGCTAATTCACATACCATTAATTCTCTGAAGATTACATATGCACACCCAATTAGACCTGCATAATTTATTTTTAAAATGAATGTACTCTCATATTTATATTTTATAGCTGTGCCAAATTCTTAAAGGGCATAGAAGGGAGAATTTTATAAGAGAAATGTGCAGAGTCCTTTCCCTAGAAAAGCTGGAAGTATCAGTAGGGCTGTACCTAAGCCTAGTTTTAAAACCGTAGACACTTTTTTGGCTATTAGTGAATGAGTAAATGGCTTTTTAAATACATGAATGAATGCTTGTTAGAAAGTCTGAGATACAGCCTGTCTTCATATGGGAGCTGGCGGAGTGGGCATCCATCCTGATGTGTGAGGTCCTATTGTGTTGCAGCAATATGACTAATCTTCCCTTTGCGTCTGCTTGTGAGCTGCAGCGAGTTCCTGCCAGCTGTGGTTTCTTGAGGGTTTAATAGTCTCAAAAAACTACAAGGACACTGCTGTCCAAAGGCTGAGAGCCTGATGCTGATGTCATACGTCTCATCTTGCTCTTGTATGGCTCTCCACCAGCTTAGCTATGAGGCCAGTACCACTCAGAAGAATAATTTGGATCTTGGCGAGAGGCGGATTATCATAGCCTTCTTCAGAGGATGTATTTGGGATGGGAAAAGCTAATCTGTACCCTGACCCTCCTTCAGCTCTCTGGTGCCTGAGTGCTAAAGACAGTAAAATCCTTAGAGGCAGTGACATTCTCGACTTACTCTGAGCAGCGAATTCCTGTGAAGTCTGCTAACCAGCAGTAGGGAGGGTGGTTAGTAGCCGCCTGCTTTATGTCAGGCTTTACCGGAGTAAAGTTGCCATGGAGATCGGTGGGAGTTTAACTGAGCAGGGAGCTCGGCGGTTTGCCCTTGTGCGTGTAAATCTGTCTGACATGTCATGTGGATCAGATTTGGCTCTGCTGCTCACATTTGAGGTCCACTTGCTTTTTTTGCCCGATTCCCTTGTAGGAGAGCTGAACAACTGCCATGCAGTATTCATAGCACTGTGATATTAAAAAAAGGCAGAACTGGGATTGGTGCCTGCTCTTCCAGGGCCGATTTAAAGTAAATCTGGGCACTGAAGGATGTTTAGTGCAGGTATCTAAGCCCTGTAAGACGGAAGGAACTTTCCCAGGCTGGAGCCTTTCTTGTGACAGCAGTAAGCATATTGGCTGTCTGAAAAAGAGAATTATTTAAAGGCAGAAACAGAAATCCTACAGTTAGGGAGATGTTGGAAGGAGGAATCTTCTTGATTCATTTTAGAACTTGTACAGCAGATTAAAATAATGGGGGGGGGAGTGCTGAATATAAATGTCTGCTTTACACTTGCTAGGGGTATGCAGGCTCCACGTGCTCAGAAACATTTCTGGGAAAACATCAATTAAAATGCTTGAGCCTGACAAAAGGCTTCAAGGCTGTTGAGGTAAATGGTGACTCATACTGGTTGAGAAGCAGGAAGGAAAAACATTTAAAGGCCGTGCACACCCCAAGCTGTATTCTGAAATGAGGCTTCCCAAGGGGTTGACCTGCAGGCACTGGGATTTTAGCCAGCAGCATCTGCTGATCTACCGCCTTCAAAGGTGAAGAGCCAAAATATTTTTCAGTGACTCAGCAGCATGCCTGATGGATTTTTCAATTCATGTAGGTTTGCACACTGTTATGGAGAGAAACATGACATATTTCTAATTTTAGAGTAAGAGGAAACAGCCAGCTGTTGAAAATATTTGGAAGAAAGGGTTAAAAAGTTGGAAACTTTGAAAGAGAGGGGGGAGAAAGAGGGAATAGGGTGAATGCAGAGATGAGTCTTTGAACACCACTTGCTTCAGCAGAAGCTAAGGAGTCCTCCTGAATACACTGTCTCGACTGTGGCGTCAATTTGAGAGGGGAACAAGGTTTCTGCTGTGTTTATCCTAGGGAATAGGATGCTAAAGCTTATGCATCTCAAAGACTGGTGTGAGCCTGTTGTGTTACTGGAAAAAAGCCTGATCACATACATCAAAAGCATCTTCTCCTCCTCCTCCTCCCCCAGTCTCCTGTACCACTCTTAACAATTTAATCCATAGCAGTTTGTCTTCATGGGCTGTAATTGATCTGCCTGTGATTTAGCTCATCAGATGCTCATTAAAGAGTTTGCAGCCTTTTTTATTCATGAAGAGTGCGAGTCAGGGATCTAAAACCATTTTGTCTTTGTCTTAACTGGATTCATTTAGTATTCTGGGATTCAGGAAGGCTAATAAACTTGTACGAGCTATTATTTAAAGGTGAGCTGCCAAGTGAACATGAAGAATGATCCAAACACCGGCAGTGTGCCAGCGGCTCTTCAGCATCAGGTGTCAGGTGTGAGCAGCAGAGGGAATTGTTGCTAAAACCCCAGATACTCCTCACTGCTCTGCAGTGGGCGTCCCACAATGCCCTGCCTGTGTGCGATGGGATAATGCAGCTTGCATGGCAGCTCCTGGAGCTGTATCTGCAGTGAAGATGGCATTTTGTGCTGGTGGTGTCAGTGGGATACACAGAAATATTTCGTGCGTTGTGTGGAGTTCGGGCTTGACATCTGGTTTTCTTTATTAGGGGCTGCTATTGTTCTGAGCTGCCGCCTGTGCTCTGGCAGTGCCCATAACGATGAGCACTTCTCACGTCGCCGGCACACTCATGCTGAGAAAATGCCTGTCACCATCCTTTAGCAGGGATGTGCTGGCAATCTGCAAAAGAGAACAACACCCCTGAGCTGCAGAAAGCAGTTTCCTTTCCCCACAATTACAATGAACAGTTGAGACATTTCCAAGCTGTAGGAAGAGGAGATGGGATAGATGGTTCTCCATTCTGCTCCTTCCTGAGCCTGGCTCCGCATGTCACACACTTCCAGAAAGATGAATAGTTCCCTATAACTGTTGAATTTACTGTGTAGTCGTATGCGTAGTATCATCAAATTGCTTGTGCCTCGGAGGTCTTGTAAGGGACTACAGTCACACACTGGCTCTTAAGTTGTCCGTGGTCTTTTAAAGCAGCAGTTCTGCCAGGGAACACATGCAGCTGGATCCTGGGTCTGCGCCAGATGTACTGACTTTGTTCAGGAACTGTGGGAAGCTGTGGGGGCCCTCCAGACAAAGCCCTGCGTGAGGGATCTGAATCCTGGCAGGACACACTGCCATTTACATGAACTGACTTTCCACTTGCTGTGTGTATCTGGATTGGGAAATATTTTGGAATATAAACCTTTCCTAACTGCTTGGAGTCACAGTATTTATAAATACTCTAAGCTGCTGTTTATAACTGTACATTATCCTATGTAAATATTAATACCATGTTTTTCTTTCTTTGTAGTGTACAGAGGCCAAAAAGCATTGCTGGTACTTTGAAGGATTATATCCTACATATTATATGTAAGTAGTCATTGCTTTTCTTTTTCAAAAGAGAATTAGATTCTGTAGGCTCTTAGACTGTTATTCTTTCACTAATTATACTTTTTATATAACTTCTCTGAGACTTTTTCAAATTTCATCTCTTTCCCTTTCTCCTTATCAAAAAAGTGTACAGATTCATTTTGCCACACACCCCAGATGACCTTTCCAACTGAGAACAAAACTCAAGTACTTGAACAGCTCTTATTTCAGAACACTGAAAGGAAACATAAGTAGAGCAGTGTGAAGACAGTTCTTTCTTTGTTTTGAAAAAGGACAGGTAATCAGACAGAATACCAAGAATGCTTTGAAAGTAACTTTGTCCCTGTGCTAATACTGTTGTTTAGTTTAGAGAGTCGAGGTGATTTGTTATCCATGGCGTAACTGTCCTTTTGATGAGTGGCATCTACATTCACATCAGGCTTGGGTATGAACCAAATGTCAATGACCTGTAGGTGTATGATTGAGGATCTCTCTACTTGCAGTTTTCTGTTTCATATTGCCCACTGCAACGGCAGAAATACGGAGGAGATATGTGGGTGAATTCCATGTGAATTTGGGGGCAGAAAGGAGATAAACGTAGTAAAATTTGTACCTGAGTTGTTTAACTTTATAATTACAAACAACTGTAAACATAAGTTTAAAAAAAATAAAGTGGAGTGGAAGAGCATTAGGTTATCTGTCCCCTGAGCAAGCTCTTTCTTGCTGAAAGATTGGAAATTACTGTAATCCTTATGCTACCCAAGAACTTCCCTCTCTTTTTTGTCCACCTCCATTTCATCTGCCAGAAGTGGGAGAGAAATGCTAGAGACAAAAAGCAGCCAGGAAGCCAGTTGCGAAACAAAGCCCACATAAAGAACAAAACACTATGATTTAATCATCTGTGGTCCTGGATATTAACTGCTTAGGAAGTGTCTGTGCCTAGAACTCACTGCCTTTTATTCAGGTGACTGAAATGTTGAGAATTACTCATAAATGGCTGGCCGGAACAGATGGAAGAATTTAAATAAGTTCATTTTCTTTTCATGCTAATAACAACAGGACTTTGGTTCCACCTACATTTTATTATGCTTTGCTGCAATGTGGGAAAGAAGCTGGGATGTTACGAAATTATGAAAATCCCACTGTACCTTGACATTCAGGAGTGTGTTATTCATCATCACCTTGGTGTTTTGCTTACATTTCTGCCCACCTGCTTTCACAGATAGTGTTTGTCTCCCTTGGCAATACAAAGGGGTGGCTACTTGGATATTGGGTAATGGTTCAGACCCTTCGTGTACATACAGAGTCCTGCAAAAGCAGGGGGTACAAAAAAAATCCTGTTGTGTATTGACACTGTCAGGTCAATCAGAAGACTGTCAGTAGTCATCGTGTGTGTTTGTGGTAGTTACTGCAACATCGTATTATCCGAGTCATTGCATGGAAGTGTTGTGGCTGCCAGTCTCCTGAACAGTGCAAGTAAAGGGAAACAGGAAGGGGGAAGGGGCGGGATGTGTGTGCTCAGCAATTGTCCCGATGGTGATGAGTGTCGCGTTAATGCTAAAGTTGTTGTTGTGATTATGAGTTTAAGTGGGCAAGAAAAAGCACTAAGGAAAGACGATAAGGATTTGGGAATGGTAAAGCTCAGAGGATAGATAATGTGGGACAAGTGAAGGAATATGGAAGGGAGTGGGGAGAGGGTATTTAAGTGCGTAGGGGCCCAGCAGGGTAAAAGGGGAATGCATTAAAGCAGTAGGAAGGTTGTGCATGTCTGCTGTGCCTGGGCTGTTCTACTTTGTTACTTCTGCAGTTTCAATTTCTGTTGTCTAGGGTCCCCAGCTGCTTCCTACCTGCACTGTTCTTTCAAACCTGTATGATGGAGGAGAGGCACAACTCCAATCTCAGTATCTTAGGGCGAAGTCTCATTGCTTCAGCACTTGTTTGACCCTTCACTAAGTTAATTCAATTTGCTAATCCCACAGAAAGTTGTTCATTTTAGCACATTCGAGTCAGTGTTGAATCAGCTTGGTATGGTTTTTGGCAAACACTGGTGAAATGGGAGGAAGGGAGTATTCTGCATATTGTGGGGGAGGAGGCATGAATAGCATCGTCTCCATCAGCATATGGTTACATGTTAAATGATCTAAAGGCATAATATATAACTTTGTCCTGAGAGTGCCTCCTCTGTACAAATCTAGATCTGGGATGTGCTATAGTGAAATGGGTTTTATTTTATCTTACCATTTCTGTCGCAACAGTCCATATGAGGCAGATATATTTAGATTTATATTTAAAGGAGCTCGCAGTAGATTCCGTTCGTTTATATCACTGGTTTTCTGAAAGAACTTTTGGCTACCCAGTTAATATACATAGTCTCTCCTTTGGTCTCGAGACTATCTTTGGAGACTTACGAAACCCAGCAATGCAATCCTTTTTAATGATTTCCCTGTGATTTCAGTCCCATGCTGGCACTGTGTCACATCTCTCATGGAGACAGTTGGTATTATAATGAAAAGGTTGGCATGTCAGCTCAGAAATGCCACATCCTGTATCTATTCACAAATGTAGTGTGGCATGCTGGGACCGAGGTATCCCTGAACTGGCCCATCTACATGCCTTATCACTTCTGGGTAGGCACATCCTCCTCTCTTTAAATTACCCAGAGTAATAGAAATCTGGTGGACTGTCACATAAAGTGGTGGTTTGCTTTTATCAGAAGTTTGAAGGCAAGATAGCTGAGTTAATCTTTCCTGTAAAGGTTCTACTTCAGCCATCCAGAGACAGATAAGAATGTGTCTGCTAAGCCAGAGGAACAGTGTGCCAAAAGAAGTGTTCTGGAAATTCAGCTAGATTTGGGCAGGTAAAACTTGCAATTATATGACTGTTCTTCTTTTGGAGCTTTAGTTTTTTGGGGTTTTTTTTTCCGATCTGTCTTCCAGTATAATAATTTTAAAAAGAAAAATCTATTAGAGATATTGTTCAAAGCTTTCTTAAAACTTGTCTGTTATGCTTTCTGTCTTAACAGCTAGGGCAAAGGGTGGAGATCTCTGTTCCAGAACTAATGACACATCTTTCTGTCCAAATATTTAATGGTATTAGTATTTTTTAAAAATAATTTTTCCAGTGGATATAATTATTCTATCCTTCATGTATCATCAGTAAGCTTTAGTTTAATTCAAGCATGTTTCTTCCAAATGTAATTGAATTTCTTAATGTTAGACTGAGGAATTGATAATTTTCCAGATTTTTCTCCCTCTCCTGTGTGAATAAGGTACAGCTTATTTCAGACCAGAAGTGAACATGAAAAGCTTACCAAGAATTTGAGAGACATATGCTCGTCTTCTGTCATTAATACAGAGAACTTCAAGACTGCTCTTAGCTTACTTCCCTAACCCAACCAACTGTTTATCCATGTCCTTGTCGTCCGAGTCACCAGACACTGTTATCAGTTAGATACTTTCCTTCTACTTCAGCAAATGTTTTCTTATATGACCCAGAAAAATAAGTAAGCAAGTATAAAGCAGAGAAAGGAATTAGTCATTGGAGTCTAATTCTTATCCTTTGGAAAAGCAGGGAGCCAAGTTGTTCCTGACTTTGCTTAAAGAATTAGCTCATACATCTCCTTGTGTGGATGCACAGAAAGTGATTGTGAATTAAAGCTGTCTCAAGAGACTCGACTCTGATGCTCTACAATGATCCTCATCCCACTCTCACTTAAGTAAGCCAGCTCAGCTTTATCCTAGATGTGCTTGATGGCTGGCAGAAGAAACAGTCAAGGTACTTCTCTTCCATGGCAGTAATGTGAATAGTATCATAGACAATGCATTAGATTGCAAAACCACCTTCCCTGTAGGCAGATGCCAGCAGCACTTAAGATACTCTGGCTGTTTTTCCACTTCTAAATTGGGCATGAATAGGAGAGGCTAAGCTGCCTTATGTTTTGCTGATGAGTAGCAGTTTGACTGGAATGATTGGGAATGTCCCCCTCACTTCAGGGTGAGGTATATTTCCTGGTATGACTGATCAATCCCATAGGTATGACTGATCAATCCCGTAGGTCTTTTCTGTTTGTTTTTCCTTCAGTTGTTAGCTACCATCATACTGGGGCTTTTAATGAGGTGATAAATTCCAGATGCATGTTTCTAATCCTCTCCTTGCCAGGCTTCATGGCATATTTATAAAACAGCAGGAATGTTTTTGAGTGTGAGTGGTAGGCATGTGTCCACAGCAATAGATACACCATGGCTGATGTCACTGGGTCAGGGAAGTAGTTACCCATAGGGAGGGGGACCCATTATCCCCTGCCCTCTGAGCCTCACCATGGGGTTTCTGTTTGGGTTTTTTAAACCCATTTAGCTGCTTGCCTGACCAGACTGTAAGGTCTGCACTTGGTTACGAGAATATTGAGGGAGACAGTGTGGAAAACCGTGCTGAAGTTGGGGTAAATGACATCTCCCGCTCTCTGGTTTGTCCACAGATAGCTTCCACTGCCATTGTAGTGGTCGAAGCTCTTGTTGCTGGACTTGGTGTCCCTTCCAACTACTAGCCAAACTACAACAACAGAAACTAGATGAGGTTTGGCTTTCCTAACATGACACCTACTTGTATATGTGATGATTTCTAAATGCCTCCTTGGTAGGCTTTATCTTCTTTTACCTCCTAAATACTGGCTTTTTGCATCTGAGTTCAGCCCTGGGTTCCTTGTCTTAAGTAGGTCTTGACTTCTCAAAGGTGAGCTGCTAGGTGAAAGACCTCCAGAAAGAAACATGGACATCTTCTCTGAAATGAAGTGTTAACCACTGCTGTTGGTAATGGTGTGAAGAACAGAATGAACAGAGAGGGATGCCATCTTGGAACATCTTCTAATTCTTAACCAGGATCTGAATTAATGCTGAAAGCATGTGCAGGTGGAAGTGCCGTATTTTTCAGCTAGTAGGTTTCTGCCATAGAAACTAGTGTACTGCATACAGCAGACAACTGCACATGTACACATTTATGTTGATGAAATCCATTCAACTTTTCATTTAGAATTAGTCTAAGAACATTAACGGAAACCTAAAAAATTAATGTTTGCTAGTATTTGTCATGTTTAAAACATGTTCCTGCCCTGCATGGGAAGTATTGGGGTCACCCAGCCCACTGGGGGCTGTGGCGGGGAGTTATCCCCCAGGCTTGAGAGACAGGCTTCTCCTAAGACACAGTGTTCCTTTGACTGATCTGTATGTTCTCCCTTCCCTGCTCTCCCATTTGCCCTTGTAACCCAGTCTCTCCCTATTGGTTCCCTTGCCCCGGTCCCATCTCTGCCTGCCCTGCAGATCCCCTTTATAAATGCCAAACCCCTCCCCCATTTCGCCTTGGGCTCCTGTTCCCCTTCATGATGAGGTGAAGTAAAGCCTCTCTTGGAACACACCATGCCAAAGGTCCTTCCTGGCTCTTCCGTCGCCCGCAGCGAGTGTGTGTGTGTGTGCCTGGCTGCTTCTCTGGCTGAGATGAGTGCTGCCTGCTTTCGCTCCTGTGAGAGCCTGGTCCCTTTGAGCTGCTCCCTCTGGGAGCCACCCAACCATGCAGGCTCAACCAGCGGGACAGGACGGGAGCTGTTGGAGCACTCCGATCTAACCAGCTTAAGCGCAGCGGCTTTGCCGGAGCGGCTCCAGCCCCTGTGGAGACGCTTTTAGGAAGGTCGCGGCACCTCTCATCTACCACGCCGCAACAGGGAAGAGTCAGTTATTTTTCTTACTGTAGAGAAGAATGTGGATTATATTAAGTTTGTGGTTTTTCATGGGTTTTGAAATAAATTTTTTGTGCATTTCCACATGCTTCTCTTACTTTGCAGATTAAGTTTTGTTGTATTTATCACACAGTCATATTCATCTGGGTTTTGAACGTAAGTCCTTTTATTCTTAGTGGTTAGTCCATAATAATTCTGTGCACTATCAAGAACCTGCAAAATGTCCCAGACGAAAACATTTAAAAAGTTATTTTCTCTTGCTGCTACTCATATAGCTCAGAGGGCACTTCTTCCATCAGCGTGTGTACAAGAGGCTGGGAAAGCACCCCAAACCAGACACGGGGTGTGTTGCATGATGGTAGCTATTGTCTGTGCTCCACATCCTGTTATGTTTACTGCTGTTAATTAAGTTGGCTTTCCTGACGGTACACTTAACTTTCCATTGCAATTACAGCTGCATGAAGTGTCAGCAGGTGTGTGCTCAGGGCAGTAATATAGCTGCTGATTTATCCTTCCATTTGATTTGAAGCCAGCAGGGAGGAGGAAGAGGGGAGGCAGTGTAGTAGTTTTGCACGCTTCCAGGCGCCTTGAATAGCTGGCACTGTACAGAAACGGAGACCTGGATTTGCTCCAGGGCCACCAGTTTTGCAGTGAGCAGCCACAGGAAGGGCCTGTTTGCATACGTAGTTCAATGCAAGAACGTAAGTGCACGGTTTGTGCCGTGAAGGAAAACAGCAGTAATTATCAGACCATCTGTATAAAAAGGCAACAGAAACCCACCACTGCTGCTCAGTCCTGTGTGGCCTTAAACAATAGCAATGCAAAATGCCACAACTAGCTTCAGCAGTCAGTGCCCTTGAGGTGGCCTACTCCTTGCTCCAAATAAGAGACTGGAGTCCCTTGATGCTGATGAAGCTGTTGAGGTTGTAGTCCTGACTGCTGTAATTACCCAGCAGCTAGGTGCCTTGCCACAAACTGGAATTTCCTTCAATGGATCAGTTATCTAAAGCAATCTGGGGCGAATTAGGCTGCCAAACTAACAACCAGCTCGACTTGCTAGGAGTAGGTCCTGGAGAGGGGAGGGCGGTTTAATATCTCAACCTTCACAGGCCATCAAACAGGCGATGGACGTGATTTCAGATTTAAAGCTCTGAATGATTTTGGAGTCGGAGGCTGACCACGTATAGGCAGCAAATTGTGAGAAAGGTGAGGAAAGAGGAAAAGAAGGCATCCTCTGTCTTCTAGTGGGGTACTCCTCTGAGACCAGACCCTCCCCTGGCTGAGGTGGAGCAGAGAACCCAGTCCCATCCCTTTCTCGTTTCCAGAGGGTGTGGTAACCACAGCTGTGGTTACCATGAGTGAGCCTCAGTTTTTCCTGTGAAGGGTGTTTGATTTGAAATACTCACCAGATCACTAATTCTTCCATGTTCCAGGCAAGAACCCTAATGAGAGGCTGAGAATCAGTTTCTTCTGGCTTCCTGTCAGTGGGACAGGAAGGGTTGCACCTGGTTTGAGCTTCAGTGGACAACATCAACGTGCATCTGACGCCAAAGTAATCTTGAAGTTCTAACCCTTTCTAAGTAGGGAGACCCTGGATTAAAGTTTTGAAAGACTTGATGGCACTTAACAGTCGGCCATTACTACCCAGTCCTTCTTTGCATTTGATCATGCAGTGGCTTGGTGCAGGAAAAGAAGGTTTACTATGCATTAGTATCTTGAATTGAGGCAGACAGCAAATTCCTGGATACCCATCGCCCCCTGCCAGCAGACTGCTTATGATTTCCCAAAGCAGGGATGAGATGCAGTAGGACTGCCCGCCCACTGGGAGCAGCTTGAGATACGAAGAGCTAATCATCTGTTTAACTGGGGGCCTGATGATTAACTAGAAGTCCTCGTTCCTGTTGATAAGAGAAATTTACAATTCCACCTCCAGAAAATTCAAACTTGTCATACACATTATCCGTGCCTTACTTTTGTCAGAGCCTTAAGCTATGCTGTTTCTCTGCTTTGTTCTGTGAAAGAAAAGCCTGCAGCCTGTGTTGGAAAATGGCTGTTTAAGGCTCCATATACTGCCAGTGGGCAAAGCCCAAGCCACTGCAGTTCTTGCTAAGTTCTGCCACAAGGGTGACAGAGAAAATTTCTGGTTTGGTATGTGCTGGCCAAAAAGCCATGTAGTGGTATTTCACAGACAACAGGGTTCCTCTGTAGGGTGGCTTTCTTCTTGGGATCTGGGAAGAGTGGGCTGGGGTTCTGGCAAACCTTCGGGCAGCAGAAGATTGTGAGAAAGATTGGTTTGGTAGGAGCAGCTGAGTAAATACTTCTCATCCCATCAGAAGTGGGGGAGGATTTGCTGTATTCTGCTGAGTTCTTGCACAGAGGTGGTGTTTATAGGCTCTTCACCTAAAGCGTAATTGAGAAATAAGGCCTTTTTCAGCTGTTGCCTGCTCTTGTTTTTCATGTCTGTGTGAAGGACAGGAGCCAAGTACCTTGTCTTGTAGGAGATTTTAGTTGTGTCAAAGCTGACAGGACTCTAATCTGAGCAAATATTGTTTCTGTCTCAGTTGTTTCTACTCTGTAGAAAAAAATTACCTGACAGCACTTTTCCTTTTTTTTTGCCTTAAATTTTCTTCTGTAGGTAAGGGCTGTGTGACTTACCGAGTACCTGGGTAACTCTCTCTCTAGTGCTCCCCTGGGTACCAGCAGCATTGTTTTTGCTCTCAAGTACAGACGTGCACTGAGGTCACCTGTGAAGCAGTTGTATGTATTGTAACAAACTTATCTATTCATACTTATCAGACCTACGTTTTACAAAGCACTATTATTGCATTTGCTGAGAGATCACCTTTGCTGTTTATAAGAAGATAAATGCTTTTGGGTGCTGAGAACCTGTAACTGCAGGTGACTGTGGTGGAGTTGTGTCTGCCGAAAATTAGGCCGTGTACATGCCGAGGAGACACAATCAACCCTACGACCAAGGCTGGAATGCAGATGTTGCCTATGACTCTGCTCCACCAGCCAAAGACCTTGCTTGTCTTACTGCTCCTCAAGCACTTCAGTGAATGCCAGTGGAAGGATGTGGCCTTTGTGCTGCGGCATCTTTCTGGAGAGAGATTAAACCACTTTGGGACTCAGAAATAGTTACTTAGGTGGGGCTACTGAGTGCAGAGTTGGACTCTGTGTTTCAATTTCCTTGTTCTCTGGGCACCTGTAGCAACACAGATTCCTTGGGATAACCCCTCCATTGTGTGGTGGTCTTCCTGGTGTCTTTCCTACCCCTTGCAGTACAGGCAAGGGGTTTGCTTTGAAGACTGCTTTTTATGGAAAGATGAAAATGCACTTACAGAATGTCTGAAATTAATAAAAGTTTAAGTAAACTTGGTAGAAAAATAACTCTTTCTCAGTCACATGGTAGACCTTCAGTTGATCTTCCCCGTTCTTCATCCGTCAGGTCTGAGTCTTGTGGCAGTGTAGCTCTGATGACAGTGACATCGCTCCTCACTGGTAGCACAGCCACAACTCAGAGCTTCATCAGAATTGTTTCTGCTAGTCACTTTGAGCTGATCGCCTGCTTTTTCTTTCTGTTTCAAGGCTCATTTGTTTCTTCTCTGTTCAGCATCATTGTATCCTGGCAGCTGAGTTGCAAGCAGATTAGATTATTTTATTTTTAAAACTTTTTTTTTTTCTAGAGCAAGTAAATACATACGCACACTTCAGCTGTCTGCTGTCATCTGTTCAATGGGAGTAGACCTGAACATTCTGACTTTGGGGGCTCAGCACTGGATGTGCCTGGAGGTGACCCAGCCTCAGCAGTTCATCCTTTACAGTTCTTATGAGGACTCCTTCTGGTCTTTTGCCCGTGGCAATATTAGGGCAGCATCTGGTGCTTCCTTAGCTTCATCTAATGCTACTACCAGCCCCCACAAATTTTTCCTTTGTGTTCTTAGTTTTGGTTTACTGCTATATTTTCATTTACACAACCCCCCGACTCCCTTTAGTTTTCTTGCCCCCAGCTCCAAAACTGCCAGTGCTTCTTGTGTTTCAATGAATCCCAGTTTGTATCACAGAATTTACAGATATCTGCAGCAATCATTTACCTATGACTGGTAAGCAGCCTTTTCTTTGGAATTCATGTCAGGCTTGTCTTCAGAACAGTGGTTAGAGATCATGCAGTTTACTGTATCTGGTTGTTGAGGTGGGGTTGTGGTTTTATTTCACTCTCTCAGCCCCTGTCTCTGTGTCTGCAGCAGGGCTTCTGCCACTACATGTGGATTGACAATTTAAGTTTTGTTTTACTCTTCCAAAATACATTACTAATCAAACATCTTAATTCAGGTTTTGGCCTATATGATGTGAAACACCTAGAGAAAAAACCTAAGAATACTGCAGCATGCATTTCAAAGATGTGGTGGTGGTGGGGAATGCAGCTCTTTGCTGCAGCAGCTCTACTAAGAAGGGACTCGTTCAACTCTGTAGATGAGGGAATTGTTGGAGAAGAGCTATTGGACCATTTCCCTGAGCAGCTATTATCCGCAGAACACATGCAGGTAAAGCATTGGTTTGTAGGGTTTGGGTCATACCATGTACCCTTAGGTGTAACTCTCTGCTTTTGCTTGTCCATGAAGGACGGAAGTTGAGTGCCATGATTTAAGTGTGATCCCAGAGGAAAACCTCGTCCCTGTGACCTGACACGCTGTGTAACTTTCGTCTGTGACACAGCAGTTCCTTGTGCCAGCAGTTCAAGGCATTGGACATGAAGATACAGTCCTTTCACTCCACTGAATTATGAATGAAAAGATGTACCTTCTAGGTCATAAATCACATTGCAGGCAGTTTTCAAGAGAGAGATTGTATTCTTGGTGAAGTTGCAGATTAGCAAAGCAACTAATTATGTCTTATTCTGTGTCATGGGTTAACTTTTGATTAATGAAATGAACATAGCCCTAGGGAAATGCAGTTCTTGGGATCATCACTGATTTGTGAAAGAGGGAAATTGACTTTAGAAAAGTCTTCTGGACATGGGTTCGATTCACTTCAGATCGATAGTAAGGCTCATTCTGCTTTGGTTGGCATTAGGTACAACTGGTCCTGCCCTGTAAAGCAGAGCCAAAGCATGGGTGCAATTTAAAGAAAATGCATACCAAGTCAACAAATATATGTGCATGTGCTTAATTATGGGGTTTTTTTAACAAACCAGGGTCTTAATTCTGCTGTGATTTGCTGTCAGGCAGTGCGAGATAGTACATCGAAGACTGATTATGCTTAAGCTTGTATGTTACTCCCTTAATAAGCTGATTTTGTTGTTGTCTTTTGCCAGATAATAAATCTGGCTTTTGTAAGTTAGTTAATTGTCATGTAATTGGGATCGATATTGTCAGGAGCTGTGTTGTTTTTCCACAGCGCATTGAAACAAGAACAAGAGAGCAGCGGAGCTGTTGCTGTAGCCTGGTGGCAGTATCAGCAGACGGAATGCTCATTTTTCCAGTCCTTTTTGGTGCTGCTGTCAAGTGGTGGGGAATACAAACAGCGGGTTGGCATCATCCTTGATTCCAGCCTTGATTCCAGGCTCCTACGTATGGGTGCATGTGTCCATTCTCACAGGCACACGGAATAAAGCACCTGTTCGGTTTTATGGGTAAAAAGTGACAGTCACCAATGTCCGATCTCAAAGGGATTTCCCTCTGAGGTGTGGTACTGGTTTACTTTCACAGATCCACCCAGCAAGTGCAGTACTCAGCCTGGGATGAGCTGGCTCAGAAAGCTTACTGACTGCCAGGAATTGGAGCCATGGTGAGAGACTCCTCCGTCCTTTGCATCATTGTTTTCAACCATTTGAAAGTGCAGTCATCTGAAACTTCTCTTTGATAGCCTGTTTGTTTGTCAGTGAGTGGTCTCAGGAGCTCCATAAATATTCAGCAGTGTAGCCTTTCCAGCTGGTGCTTTAGCCTTCTTTAGCAGGAATAAAAGCTAAGCCATTGAGACTTTAAAAATGGTGCTGACTTATAACCTAGATAACTTAAAGATAAAAAATAGGTTGAGGTACTATATTCCTCTACAGATGCTCCTTTAATTTTGGTGGTTTGAATGACCATAATTATATATTTTAAAATAGCCGTTTCCCGTCTCTTCTGGCTCTTGAGAAAACAGATGCAAAATAAGCAAGGCAGGGGTGGGTATGGGGGAGGTGTGTGTGCAGCCTCTGTGGCCTCTCTGTTTTAGTTTAGGTTTTATTACAAGTGAAGCTCTTGGGGCTCTGGGAAGTGGTGCCTAGACTCCCCATCCTGTGTGTGGCCAGATGTTGGCCAGTTGTGTGGACTGACAGAGCCAGTGTGTGGAGGCAGAGGTAAAGACTGCTCACATTCCTGAAATCCTTCTTTTTATTTTTGTCCCAAATGACTCAAAGAAGGGCTTCTAGATTTATAGGCTCAGTTTCTTCTCTACTTTTCTGGCCCAACAAAATCCTTGCCGTTCAGCATCAGCCATGGGCAAGTGCCCATCACCATGGATGAAGTGCTCCAACCAAAGGCATGTTGAAGAGCCAAGGGGTACCATGAGCACTGGTGTAACAGAAGGCAGCAGCTCCCAGCCCATTTTGTAAGGAACCTGAATCTGTCCTTGACTTTAACATATGTCTTGAAAGCTCCTGTTGGGTTGACCCACTGTGGGAGCATGGAGGAATACTCAATTTCTTGGTCCCAATGGGACTGAAGTTAATGCTGACTTGCTGAGTCTTGTTAGTAGTTATGTGAGGCCTGGTAGCTTTGAGTATGAGCAGTTGTCAGGGTCTTGGGATGCTTTAAAGAACAAACATTGGAGATGGGACAATTTCAGGTTCAGTGACAGCAAAATGGGTGTTTTCTCTTTTGCCATGAGCAACTTCCTTGGCCTGACTCTCAAACTGGGTGCCTGAGTCTGTTAATGAACCTTGCCATGATGATCATGTCAGATCCTCCAGCTTGCCTGCATAAATCGTACTTATTTTTCATCAGAAGAGCATGTAACTGTTTTCACTTGCAAAACAACTGATTATGTATCCATAGAGCATCCTCCTCCGGCCCCAGTTAGAGGCTGAAGCCTATGTGACAATGTATTTTCTGAGTGAAGCCTTGTTAATTGAGCATGTAAATGTGTAATTGTCTGTACAGCTATTCAATTGACACGTTTTTAGTTTGCATACAAATAGGGGAGCACAGTCATGCAGTTGAGCAAACTGTCCAAGATCAGATGTTTAAATAAATACGTGCATTCCGCATACAGATGTGAACACCCTTAGAAAGATCAATCCAGTTGTGGTCACCTCCTCCTTTCTTTTTGTGTGTGCATATGTTAATCTGCTTATTTTCATCCAGGTCTGAAACATACCATGGATTCTGTGGTACCTTGGTCCTTTTCCCCATTAAATGTGTTTCATTGGTGTGGGAAATGAGAGTTACCATAGGAATTGTTCAGAGGTTGCCCTTAATGCATGTGCTTGCTTTTAGTGAAGTGGTACCTTGTGCTTGCAATGATTGGTGCTGTAATACCTTTAAAAATGTTCTGTGCATACGAAATATTAATTTGAACTGTGGAGGTTTTTCAGAGGAAAGGCTGCTTTAACAATGGGAGTTATTGGCAGTTGCAGTCCAGTGCAACTTCTGAGAAGCAAAAAAAGGCATAAAATTTGCAAATAATGGTACAGTTGGACTTTTCTCTGCACTCAGTGGTTTCTCTGCTTGAAAGCTGCTGATCTTCAAAGAAAGGGTGATCTGGCAGTTTTGTTCTGGAAATTCTTGTCTGTTCCAGTGAATAAAACTCCAAACATCTGTTGGAGGTCTGCAGTGTTCATTTACTGTGGAATAAAACACAGTAATACTGCTTTTCTTTATAACTTGTCCTCTTTTATATAGAATTGAGCACCACATTCGGTCTTTTTGGGGTGGTTAGAGATATAAGTATGTAGAAAGGTAGTTTCAATAACACGCAAAAACTTTCTGAATAGGGATAGAGCTGTGCTATGTACATGATTGACAGCTTTATCCAGCCAATGGTAGTCTGTTCTTAAAGTAATGCTTTGGTTGGGGGTGTGAATGGTGTCAGGGTTGGGGATGCCATTTTAATCCGAGTGACAACCACTCCTCTGACACCCCTGTCTCTTCGTTTCTCTGCAGATGTCGCTCCTATGAGGATTGCTGTGGCTCAAGATGCTGTGTAAGAGCTCTCTCTATCCAGCGACTATGGTATTTTTGGTAGGTCCAAGGCATTTGGGAATTTTGAGTTTGTCCTTGTCTTGTTTGTTGGACTGAAATTAGGGTATTGCCAGCCCTGGTATTTTAAAGTATAGGAGGTGCAAGTACGCAGTAAGGTCTGTGTGTACATTGAAATGAAAGGACTTTGTTTTTTTCTTACAAAATTCTCCCCATGTAGTAAGAAAACACTGAAAAAGGAGGTTGATCATGTCAGGTTGACCTTTCCTGCCTCTGCATCCTGCTGCTTTGTACAGGCAGAGGTTCCACTTTTAACCAAAATTGCTGAATTCTTTATGCCTGTCCCAGCTACTACCAAGCAGCAGCATTCTTCCTTTTTTGTTGGGCACTCAGTTTTAAAAGTGTATCATATAAGGAGGATTGTGCTTTTAGGTAGGGTTTAATGTATTCTTGCCAGCTTGAATTGAGGCTTCAATTAAAAAGGAAGAGAAGTACATTTACGGCTATGAGGATTTCACTGGAGATGATAGCAAAGGAGAAGAAGGCAGAAAGATTGAGCTTGTGAAACCAGCAGCTCAGTAATCTGGATAAAGCTTAAACTAATCACTGTTATATACATAATGAAAAAATAAGGTAAATTCCTTTTGGAGTGGAATTTAAGAAAGCACCTGAATAAAACCTTCTCATTACAGTTGAGAGAAAGCAAATGCTTTCCTAGAAAACCCGATTTCAGGCATTTTTGTGTGGAATTTGAATACTGATTTTAAAAAAGCCTTCAAAATTGAAACAAATAAATAGTGAAAAACAGAAGCCTGATACATACTATAATGCAGAGATTTCCCAAAGCTGACTGTGGGTATCAGTGTAGAATCCTTACTGATATAAGTGAAGAGCTCTCTATCTCAATCCCTGGGGTGACGTCGTAAATCTCTGTTTTTGTGTTCAGAAAAAATCCTTTGCAGGAACACTGCCAAAGGGGAATGTATTAATATTGGCTCAGGGAAAAAGAACCTCCTTCTGCTCTCATTTCTAATGTAGAAACAAGGACAGGGTTTGAGCCTTTGCATGAAATAACTCTTGCTGCCATGCTGTGCCACACTCTTCCTCTCAGGCACCTGGGAATTCTCCAGAGGAGATAAGCATGGTGTGTAGACTTGCCTCTGGCCAGCTTCCTTCCCTTCCAAAAAAGCACAGTTGTCATAGTCCTACAGTAAAAGGCCGTGAAACACGGTGGCAATTATGGGCAGAAGAACCACTCGTATTTACAAGAGCTTGCATGAGTCACTGGAGTGTCTGATAACTGATGGAGGAAACACAGTGAAAGCTGCTGTCAGAAGAACAAAATCTGATGTGCCCTTGCTGCATGTTCCTGTTTCCACAGCGCCAGGGCAAGGGAATGATGAGGACAGTTTAGTTAGGTTGGAAAAGGAGCTGAGAGCAGGAGAACTGTAGCTGAATTATAACTTTTGTTGAGAATGTAATGTCCCATATAGGAAGCACAAAGCAAAGTTTGTCACCATCAGTACTGAATGCTTCAGTCTTCTGGCTTGAGCTTAAGTGCCAGCTACCATATTTCCCATGGGAGACAAAATTAAAATGTTAATTTAAGAACATCTGAGATTCTTCTTTTAATGGCAGATGCAGAAGAGTATTTCTCTGTGTACTCCACAAACCTTCTGAGCAGCTTAGATGCTCTAAGCCAGGGGCCTGCATCCACAATGTGCATTTTGAACCTGTACTGACCTGGAATTTCAGTTTAGCATCCCAGTGGCCAAGGTCAGGTGTGAACCTGAACTTTTGAAAAGTGTTTTACTTTTGGGTTACATGCCAGAAAACACTGACAGTACTAATCACTGAAGATGTCTATAATATATCCATAAATGCCCAATGAGTGCTATCCCAAAATGACAGACCTGCTCTCAAGAGGCAACCTATTTAAGAAACTCTGTTAAAAGTTGTAGTCTCATGTATTCTCAGTGAAAAGTCTGGATTTAAATGCTGCCCGAATGTGCAGGTTTTGATTTCCCTCTTCTTCTTGCCTAGGTTCCTTTTGATGATGGGAGTTTTGTTCTGTTGTGGAGCTGGTTTCTTTATCCGAAGGCGGATGTACCCTCCTCCTTTAGTAGAAGAACCTACTTTTAATGTGTCTTACACCAGACAACCAGTCAACACTGCATCAGGTCAGAGACTGCTCGTACCAGTTTCACTGGTTTCTTACTTTGGCCAAGGTGCTCTAAAAGGGTGGGTTTTGAGCTTTTGTTTCGTTGGTTTTTGGAAACTGTGCAATTTGTACAAGGGATTGCACTGCACTAAAACGTGCAGCCACCTCCAGCAGGGAGTGATGTCTTCAGCCTTTCCAACAGCATAATTCAGCTGCAGTGTACAGAAGTGGTTTTGGAACACGGGATGACAGGACTTTCAGTTCTGTTTTGGCTCCTGATGCCTTTACAGCTGCGTGTCTGTGCATGGAAGGAGGCTAGCAAGCTCTCCCTTTGCAGTGTAGACAAAATAATAGGTGTCCAAATTCAACAGTCACATGAAAAATGAGTTTTAAATACAATTGATAACATCTGGCAGAGGTGAAGGAAAGCCTAGCATTTTCTTCCGCAATCTGGCCATCTTGCAAGTATTTTGTTTTTGATTTGCCTTCAATGCTGTGGGCTGCGGTCTTTCTGTGGCAAAGTGGCTTTTCCCCCTCGTTAGTCTGATTGCTGTCTCTCTGGTAAGTAATAACTGTGAGCATCAGGAGGACCTACCTAGTGAGGGTTCCTCTGGCAAAATTGCGTTCTAAGTTTCTAATTTCTTCCTTCCCCTCTGTTAGATACTTCCAGTTGGGAACTCCGCTAGGTCTAAATGGTTAAAAAGATGTTACAGACACAAACTGACACTTTACTCACCCTCCTTGTTTGAATCTTAAGGTATTTTTTAGTGCTTCCATTCTGCATCTGTTTTTCTCCTTGACTGAACAGAGAGTATTTTTCAGCTGAGGGGGGGCGAATCCAACCAAACTAATATTTTTAAGCGTAAAAAATAGCCTTGAGTTTATGTGAACAGGGAGTGTCTTTGGCTAGACTGGTAAACACCAGATTTAAATTTAGAGCACAGTTTTACTCTTTCATGGTGCTTCATGGGCCATAAATTGTGGGCAAATATAAAATAAGCATAAGTACTTTGATGACCTGCTTAAGACACCTGCTTCCAGACTGTTACTACTGTTACTTAAAAGCTTTGGGCTCTGCGCTAACCCCACCATTTATTTTATTTTTTATTTTTTGTTTTTCTACTATTCTAGAGATATTCAACAGCAAAAGCAGTGAGAATTAGTAGTCAAGCAAGTTCCCATTTTCCACTAGTTACTCTTCCAGATTTGGTCCCAGTAGCCAATTCACCGCTGAGGCGGAGCCCTCAAAAAGTGTCTCATTGCCTGTCTCCCTCCTTCCCTGCAGAGATAGCTGCAGCATCTTCTGCCATCCCTGCAGCATCTGCTGGGAGTGCTTTTCTGGGGGCCTGACTGGGAGAATGGAAGGGGAAGATCCCTTAGAAGCTGTATCATTATAGGAAACACAGACTGGCACCAAAAGAAGAAAACCTGTTGCTCAGCCATGACTTTTTCCCCAGTCCATCTTTATTTAAAAAGACAGAGAGAAAGAGAAGAAAACTAACTAACATCTTGAGATAGTCTGTGACTTCAGTTGCATTAAGTCATCTTCCACCACCCACTGTGATATCTGAGGAGGGTTGCACACCAGCTTTGTTCTTACGGCAGCAATCTCTGTTACTCCTTATGTGTCATAGCCAAGGAATTTTGTGTTTGGCCATACATTTCCTCTCCTTGTCCCTGCAGGCTCTGACGTCATTTCCTAAATTTAATCTGTGCAAAGCAATCTTGTCCCATTGTGTTAGCCAGCAGTAACTGGCTACAACTTGGCTCTTTGCTTCATGCAGGTGCACCTCTAAGCTGTATGATGCCTGGGAAGGAAATTATCCATCTGAGCTGCACTCTGCCTTATCAGCAGATCCAGGATGCCACAAAATAATCTGTGAAGTCCTTTTGTGAGACCTGACACCTGAGTCAGGGCCACAGTAGAGACTGCTTTGTCCATCTGGGATCCCACACCTCTCCTCTCTGCAGACAGAGAAGCTTTTCTGCCAGGGCAGGTGAACAGAGCGCGCCGTTTTCCCTTTCAAAGGGTAGTTGCTCGGGGCAGTGGTGCCCTTTGTTAGTGATTTCCATCGGATGCAAAACTGAAACTTTTTGGTGGTATATCTGGAGAAGTGAATGGAGTCCTGCCAGCCTGGGTTTTTTCTGCAAGGGAGAAAGATACTCCTTGTCTTTGCTCTTATGAACACTTTGGAAAACCTTTTCCAAGCGTGCAGAGCACAGGCCCTGGGAGAGTACAACCTGATGCCTCTGCTGTTGCTGATACCTTTCCTTTCCTTTTCTTTTTTCAGGGTCACAACAACCTGGAGTGCCGTATTACACAGATCCAGGTGGACCTGTGATGAATCCCATGGCTATGGCTTTCCACGTCCAGCCCAATTCCCCACAAGGAAACCCAGTTTACCCACCCCCACCTTCCTACTGCAACACACCACCTCCGCCCTATGAGCAGGTGGTGAAATCCTCCACGTGAGGACTCTGGCGCTCTGACCTGACTGTGTGAGAAGAAGGTGCAATTGCAAAATGACCAAGATGGAGGGCACTTGCCCTTTTGAACACTTGCTAGTTTTCCAAGTCCTCTCTCCTTCCCTTCCCTGCACCTTTCCTCATTAAAGTTACTTGCAAAGGGGTGATTTTTAATTTTTTTTCTTTTTTCCTTTTTTTTTTTAGTAGAAGTGGATTTTTTCTTTGTCTTCAAAATGAGAGAAGTTGTCTTTGTAATGCTTTTAATGGAAAACTATATTTAAAACCTGTATGTCTTTCTCTTTATTTATTGTTCGTTTCAATCAAGGTTTTAATTGTGGCAGGTTACTGATAGCAGTTCTTGTGACCCCAGAGTGATGTGCAGCCTCCTAAGACCCCACAGCAGAAATGCCCTCATCTGAGGGAAACGACAGAGAAAGAGGATAAAGGTAGAAGCAGCAGGGCAGTGATTTTATCAGAAATCGTGACTACCGTCTCTCACTTTTACAATTTTCTTTTACAATTTAGTTCTGACGTATAACAGAAAGATGCTCCGATAAAAGTCATTGTGACTAGAGTACCAGTGTTGGTTGAGTCATGGCAGGGGCTCTGCCAAGGGCCCTAGAAAAGAGGGAGTTGTTACTGTAAATGATGCATCCAAAAAATTAAGGACTGGGACTTGAGTGTTTCTTGTCCATCACCTGCACTCTGCCTGTGTGGTTGGCATCTTGGCTCCCCTTGTTTTGCCAGTGCGGAGATTGTATGAAACAGACAACGACCTGGATGTTGGCAGCAAGGGGGAGGTGTTAAAACCTCAGAGATACTTGTGCCTCTTGACAGAACAGTTAAAAGCACTGAAATACGTAGGTTTTCTTCCCTAAATTGGAAAATATTTACAGTAAGAAGGGACAGGAGCATAGGTACAAGTTTACTCAGTTTGATGTTGATGGGAGTTTAGTCCCTGAGAAGTAGTACCTCTCATAATAGTCTTACTGCTGCCACAAAGAGTACCAAGTAAAGCTGTCATCTTCAAGTGACAGATCTGTAAATCTGCTCTCCTCTCTAGGTCAGAAAAATAATAACTTTTTGGGACAGGTTCTTAATAGCATTCTTTGACCTGATGCACAGATGGTTTGGCTTTCAGTATCTCTTAGCTCTTCATGCATTTTGATGTGAGTGCTCATGGCCAACCCTCTGAGTGACCACAAATGAGCACCTTCAAATAAACACAGAGCCCCTCCGCCTGGCAGGGCTCTCATACCCATCCGTGGTCTAGCAAGAATGTGAAGCTGCTCTGAAACATGACTTTGTACTAACGGGACCTTCTCCCTTTGTGCATATTCAGAGTCATGTCACCGAGCAGGGACAGAAAGAAGATGCCATTGCCTCCTGCTGCTGAAGGACCTGCGGAAACAGCATAGCTGAGGGTTAGGTGTCCAGTGTGGTCTTTTGGGTACCAGGTGAATGCTCCTGTGTCATGCCAGCCAGGGCACAGAGGTCACTGAGGTGGTTTGGAGTAATTTGAAAACCTATGTTGCACAGGGAACCAAAGCTTTATTGTGCTGTTGTTCTGTGCCAGTGGCTTCTGAGAACTTGTTTCGAGGTGTCAAGCTGGATTTGCAGAACATCCCTTTTGCTGTGAATATGAGTGTCTAACAGAAAAAAGACTAACTGTTTAACTTACTGTTTCTGCTGGTGGAGTTAGTAGCCATCTGGAGCAGAGCTAGTGCTGGAAGAGTTCATTCCTGCATACCTGACTTGGGTGAAACTGTAACCAAGGCTTTCCCTTACTGTGCATCATAATAAGGGACAAAGCAAAGTACTTCTGTGTGTGCAGTCTAGGCTTGGGGGACACACTTCAGATAACAAAAAAGTACATTTTATATATAAATACTAGGTCCATCTGCACATCACAACTGTATATATTTTCTAAAATAGCGTGCACTTGAAATGTGAAAGCTGTCTATGTCACTCAGTATGGTTGTGTTTACGGAACATAATTTTTTAAAAGGAAATCCAACCTTCTTCTGTCAATAGAAATGGCAACAGACCTCATGTTAGTAGATAGATGTTGTTAAGTCCTTTTATATTATGAAATGTATCTATGACAGCTGGCATTGTCCATTGTCCTGGACACATTGAATAGAAGCCTTTGTACAGTGAAATTCAACTTCAGGTGAATTTTTCATGAAGTCTGGCTCATTTATTTCCTGATCTTGATGGATGACACTACCTCATACAACACAGGGAATTCTCTGCTGGCAAACTTGCTTGGTCTTTTCTTGAAAACACAACACCTGTGTGAGCATCCCTAAGCATTACTTGCAAATTGTTTACTTGCCTTTCCTCTAGTTGCCTTGCCAATTCCAACAGGATTTTACTTGGCAGTGGTGATGCCCTCGGAGCTGCCAGCTGCTGCAGCTTTGCTAAAGTGAACTTCCCTGTGGGGGTTTGGTGCTTTATCTGCTGGGATTCTCTGGGTGCAACTACTGCGTCCTCTCTCGAACACGAGAGATTTTGGTGCCTTGCTGATGAGGCAGGGTGGAGTCTTGACTGCAAAGTAAGGTTGGTGGTGGTAGCTGGGAGCCCTGGGGATGTGTGGGGCACCCTCCTGCCCCTTCCAGAGGCACTGGACCAGTGTGCAGCTGACTCCCCGCCGGCCTTTGAGATCTCCCCATCTACCTCAGGAAGGTGATTTCGTGTGTCGGGCCCATCTGTCTCCTGGTTCTTGCAGTGAAATTTGATCCAGAATGGAGATGCTTTAGGGGAGCCACTGAACCTGGGTGGGGGACCAGAGACATGAACAATGTAACCCCCTGAGGTCCTTTCTTCAGTTATGCATCCCCAAAACTTGAGTGGTGTACTTCTGAGGAGGCAGGGACCGGGCAGGCAAGGACACCTTTGAGGTCTCTGCTGCTGTGACCTGGCAGCAGGGAGAATGAGAAGGGAGTCAGTGCCCTTCTGCTGCAATCTCCTACTATGCTGCTTTATGAGAAAAAACACCACAAGGGACTCTTGGTACACCTTGCCTGAAGCTCTGGTGGGGCCTGTGTGTCATCACTTTGGGAAGTGATAATGTAGTGACAACTTTTTATGGTTTTTGGGTGTTTTTGGTTTTTTTTTTCCTTCGGAGCTTCTGTGACAGCTTACACTGCTGTGATGATGAACAGCCGGGACTATATTTTCCAAAAAGGTATTCAGACCATGTGAAGAAGCAAAGGAGGTATTTTTTTCTTCCCTGCTTTAAAAATACTCAGCTCCAAAACCTCAGAAAGGTTAGCTTTTTATATATATATATATCCAGAATATCACTTTTTGGCACACCAGTCAGCCAAGAAGCCATAACACTTTTGTAGATAGTGAAGCCTATTTTCTTTCATTTTTCTTTTTCCGATCTAACACAGCTAATTGAGTAGGTGAGCCAGGATGCCTTTGTAGACCCTGTGGCTGTGGGAGCCCTCCCCTCTGATGCCCTGGCACCAGGAGCTGAGCTGCCTTACACTTTGTATTGTTTGCCAGGGAAATGGCTACAGAGAAACCATGCAGGGGGAGATCCAGCATAAGACAGCTTTTACAAAGGAACTGCTAGATAATAAGGCAGTTAAAGGTGAGAGGTGCAACTGGCAGCCACTGTTCCAAGCTGCCATGTGCTGCAAGGTGAAGGGGACAACAGAGGAAGCAGAGGGAACAGTGACAAGCAGCCCTGCCTTCCTGCACAAATCTGTTAGTTTAGCTTTATGCAGTGAGAACAGGCACAAGGCTGGATGGATCTCTACATGTCCCACTCTGTTTCTCTCCTGCTGCCTAACCCTATCTTACCTAATAGCTACAAGCTGGATTTATCACAATCCACTTGCAGGTGTCAAGGAGAAGCAGTGGTTTAAAGTCAGGTCCCTGTGCACAAATCACACTGGCCCTGATGGTGAATCGACATGAAACCAATGGGAACAAATGGGAAAAAATGGAACACTTCCACCAGGAAAGGGTGCTGCATCAAACACCCACCTGGCTGTGAGGTGACACACAGCACACGTACTCCTTCCCATGTGTCTCTCATACACTATTTACGTGTTACGGAGATCTGCTGTGCTGGAAAAGCCCCAGTGCAGTTACACACCTACACCTGAATTTGTACAGATTATCTACAGACCAGAACTGATCCTCTTAATCCAAAAAAGCAGCAGTTTCTCAGTGGCCAAGATGGCCATGAGTGGCACAAAGGGCTTTGCGAAACAGAAATACTGCCCCTTGCTTGCAGCATACTTGATGTTCCCTTCTGTTAAAGCCTAGCTAGAGGAACATTTCAAACTTCCTCAAAGCTGGGAAACAGCTGTTAGTCAGCTGGACAGAGGCACTTCACACGTGTTTTAAAACCCAGCTCATCCCGAGTCAGGCTTTAGCTGCAAACTCTTCAGCGGGACCTGTGTGGCCACAAAGGAAAGCAGTACTTTGCACTAAGCAATGTACACTAAAAATCACCTGGGAGCAGCAGCAGGAAAGGCACTTGAAAGGAAAGGAAAATGTGAAGGTTACAAAAAAAGCAATCTGCCCTCTTTCTAGCACGTGTTTCATTCTGCAGGACTGTGAGATGGGGAAGCAGCTCAGCAGTCAGATCAGTGGGACAGCTATCACCACAGCGCTGGAGGGAAGGAAGGAGAACCACAATGAAGAAAAAAACCAGACTTAAACAAATTACCACCACATAGCTTGATCTTTACTAATAAAGCCAAAGAACAAAACATCAGCATTTTTTTCCTCTTTTTCTGCCTAAAGAGCATTTCCATTTTTAACACTACTTTTTGCAACAGATGGACTATACACACGGACAAAGCAAACCAGGGAATATTAAGACATTTTTCTACATTTGTAGTTTGATGTCACTTCTGAAGACAATGCCTCGGTGAAATGTACTTTTTCACCTTCACACCGTATGTTTCCTTAATGGGCCACCTGGATATCACAATGCTGTGACGAACAGAAAGGAGGAGCCACAGGGAAAGTCACGTCAGGAAGACGAGGCAGATGCGCTGTCAGACACTTCCCAGCTTGATACTTCTCCAGTCTTCCTCAGTTCAGAGAGGATTCTGAAGAGAAAGATGGTGCCAGGCCTGCCAGGCCCCCCCATGGCAGAAAGCTGGCTATGGTACAGAAAGAGCAGGTCGCTGACTTGCTCATTATCTTGACAGGTACACTCCAGCATCTTGGGGATCCTGCTCAGCATTAACCTGTTCTGAGTGTGTATATACCTATGTATTTTTAAAACTAGCAGGCTTTAATTCCCTTTAGGCTCTGGCCACCCAAAATCACCTCCCACAGGAGCCATTCCAACCATGGAAGGCCAATTAGCCAAGGCCAATATGCATATAGTCACTGAACAAAAAAACCTGCCAGTTGATCCCCTAGTTCCACAGTCCGTACAACACGGGCGTGGGATTTGCCAGGGAGTCTAATGGCTTCTGTTTGTTTGCAGGCAGTTCCTGTAAATGTGGGAGCCCTTTCCCTGTTAACACACCCAACATGCTCTGCAGCCACGGTGGAGGGGAAGGAACAAAAAGGTGGGGGGTGATGTGAAACAGGATCAGAGCTGGAGTCTACCTCCTTTGTTAGTATTTCTCTGAGACTTCACCCTGGGCAAGTTTCCTTCCTGGCTTACCTATGGGGAGGATCAGGGATCCACAGGCTGAAGAAAGAAACGCAGTTAGCCCTTGGCATTCTTGGCATGGAGGAATCTCTCACTGAGATGGTCTCTGCCAGTACACTGTGCATCGCCTCCGTGACCAGCTCTTCCTGTTCCTCACTGATCCCGCATGTTAATAATTCCCTCTGTTCCTCACTTTCTGCTGCTCTGCTCCTGTTTGCTTCAGCCCAGCTGCTTGCAATGCAGCATTCCCCACTCCCACTGCCTTTCAGCATTTTCCCCCATCCCTGGCTGTAGAGATGCTGCTGGGTTTGTTGCTCCCACCTCACCTTCTGCCCTTTGCCAGAGGGGTGGAAAAGTCTCTTCTGCTGCTCCCATGTTTTAATCCTACCTGACAAACCAGCAGAGGAGCTGCTACTCTGTGTAGGAGCTCCTAAACTGTGGTAAGAGCTCCTACCACAGAGGAACTGTGATATTAAGCTGCTCCTGCACTGACACTGCTGCTGTTGTCCAGCAGAACTGAATGGGGAAATTATTAACATCCAAACAGATTTGGCAGCAGACACTGTAACGCACTCAAGGAAGTCACCTGCAAGGTGACAAATCAAGAAAGATTTATGCGGGAGCAACAGTTAATCTCCAAGCGCGACTGCAGACACTGGTGCTCAGCAGAAGGCTCACAGGTCACAGATATCCTGACACGTGCCCAAAAGGTCAAACTCTGCCATCTGTCACACACACCTGACAGAATGTATCAATCAAAATCAGCACCTGGAATGACAGAGCACAGGGAGACCTGGGGGAAGGGTGACCACAGAGCCTGAGCGACGGGGAGTACGCTACACTTAGGTACTACCTGGACACACAAACCTGCTCCAAGAGTACTCAGAGTATCTCCCACTTCTCCCAAAACAATGGCCTGACAGTCAGAAGCACCTGGAGGCAGGTCTAGTATTTCACAACCCCACCACACTACAGGGGGAAGCAAAGCACTAGCAGCAGTTAAGACTATGGGGAAAAGAGCTTTTTCTGTGTGGATTTTAAGGTGAAATACACTTCAATTACAGCCGCTAGCAATGGCTTTGTATTGCTCAATAATCCTCTGCAGCCTGCACAAGCAGCTGGTATTTATCACTCCTGTACTGCTACATGGGAGGGGAGAGCCCAGGACAAATCACCACCTTGGTTCCAAAGTAACAACCATCCTGAGCTACCTGCATGAGAAGCTTGCCTTGGCTTATCTGTATGCGGGATGCTGCAGGACAGGGTTATTCCAAATCCAGGACCAGGCTCTGCTGTTGGTGGCAGAGGGAGGTTAGTCCGAGTGACTCCACCTGCAGTTTAGGCTCATGGCATGGGATGAGGCTTTGCAGCAGTGCAGAGAAGCATCTCCACCCTGCTATAAGCACCTAACACACTAACCAGCTGCAGGTATCAAAGAGAGCCTCTCAGACTTTCAAAGAAGCCTCCCACAACAGCAGCAAAAAACAAGTCAGGTTCCTTCCAGCCTGCTAAGTTTCTGAAAAAAATGGCCTCGTGCCTCTTCATCAAAACAGGCCGATCTCCACCAGCTTAGCTTGTAAGGACTGTGGAGAAAAAAGCAGAAAAAAATGAACATAGAAACGTTTCTCATCCCTTTTTAGAGCTGCCAGCACACCAGTGAAGCTGGGCACCGTCCTGCAGCGAACTCTCTCTGTGGGTAACCACGCTGCAGAAAGCAACACTGCTCTTGCGAGTCATGCACGAAGGTACAGGACGGAGAGTCACACGGAGACCAGCTTTTTGCTAACAACAAAAGACTCGGATCAACACACAACACCAATAAACGTGCAGAGCATGGCAAAGACCTGAAGAAGACAAATACAATGGAAAAGAGAAAGTTCAAAACTTGACTTCTCTGGTCCTACATCTGAAGCTGTCACTTCAACAGAACTTAAGTGTGGCTTCTCCTGTTCATGCTCTAAAGACTTCATGGTCCTTTGGGGCAGGAGGGGTGAGAAAAGGGCTTTATCCATCTGTCGGTTCAGCGTCGAGTTGGTTCACTATCAGAGGCACTAAACAGTCTCATCTCTTTTGGCATCAGTTTCCTTTCAGAATGATGGTTTTAGCCATCCTGTTCCACTTTGTTTTCCCTCCTTTGAGGTCTAAGTTCAAACGCTGGAAATTGGGAAGTCTCCGGTACTGAGATGTCTGAGAGGAAGTGAATAGCTCCAGCCATGCCTAAAAAATAATGAGAAAGAGATCTTTGTGCACATTAAAATAGCACAGCTGACAGCAAAGGCAACAGCACCTATGTGAACACCTCCCTTACTACAATCTTTACAGAGGTGAACTTAGGCCCTCTGGAAAGGCAAGTTCATCTGTACTTTTCCCAGGAAACCAAGTTTTATTTGAAAAGATAAAAGGCAAGAGCCAAGATGTCTCTGCTAACATCTCTTCAACTGAAGAACCTCAGTGCTATTTCAAGTTAGAAAAAAGTTAATCCAAGTTTGGACTGTCTTTCATAATTTGAGCAGCTCTTGCTTATCATTTCACTGGTTAAAAGAAAAAGCCAAAACTTTATTGTACTTGTGAAATACAGATTCATTTCCTCACTATTCATGAAGAGCCCATCCAGAGCCCAAAGTGCATCACCCAGCAGAGCTCGTAGGGTGACAGACAAGAGAGGCACAGCAAGGAAATCATACAAATACAAGCTCAGTTTTATGATCAAGCTAAAATCCCGTTTTATAAACAGCTATGCACCAATAAATAGAGGAACCTTTCTATATTACAGCATCTGATGGAAACAAAACAATTAGGACAATCCCATAAGATGCACATGCAACTTCTGTTCAAAGCATGCATGTACAGGCAGAATTGGACAACCGCAAGCACAATTTTGGCTACAAAAACAAACAAAGCCCAAAATTAAAACTTTTTTCATCTCAAATATGAGGCTTTTGGTTTTCCTAAAAAAAGCCAGAAAATTAGAAATTAAATTAAGAGCTGTACATCAGCATTATGGCACAAATCATCCTGCTGTTAGCACTGTTTCACCTTCTCAACAAATTTCAAAGCTTTTATACAACAGATTATATGCTTGCTTTTTTCTCTCCCTACAAG
Organism: Platysteira castanea; assembly: GCA_013397175.1. NCBI lineage: Eukaryota > Metazoa > Chordata > Aves > Passeriformes > Platysteira > Platysteira castanea. Next base: position 1,814,899 of record VYXC01001044.1, read on the forward strand.
AGCATGGAAAGGTGCTCTCAGGAACAAGAATACTTATGCTTTTCTCCTTTGAGCATTAAGACAAGAACTGTGTGTTTAGAAGGGCTGCATATACTCCTGCTCTCTTGTGTTCCTCACGCCCCGGATTGTTTATTTGCAAATATCCCTGTTCGGATGCTGAAATTTCAAGTATCAGCGGAAGGTGGCGCACGAGGCTCGTTGTTCATGGAGCAGCCGCGGCGCTCCCTTAAATCTCGCTTGGATCTGTAATTCCTTGCTACTAAGTCTGTAATGTGAGGATGATACACGGAATAGAAAATAAGCTACAAATAAAAAAATACGAAGCTCTAGGGAAGTATCTGGCAACATCTTGAAACTTACAGATAAGCCCCTAAGAATTCTGCATTGCTGTTCAAGTGATTTGGGTTTATATTAAAACTACCTTTTCCTTCATTGAGTATGGCAGCAGAGAAGGCTTAGTTCTGACAGCCAGCAACTAGTTTGAGACCCCCTACCCACACCTGCTCCTCTGCCCAGTCCCTCTGAAAAACCACCTGTGACAAAACTGTTGCCTGGACGTCTCTTTGCTTTAAACCAAGTGGCGTCAGCACAGCAGAATTTTATTCTAGAGGAACAGTGGCACTGGTTTTACATTCAAACTGCTGAAATGCAACCAGCAGTGAAAGTTGTGATGGTGAATGATTTTTCTTTGTCCTTTTCTACCCCTTGCCACCCTGCCTTATTTTAGGCAGAGGTAATGGTATAGTGGAGGTTTAACAGTTGAGGAACCCACCAAAGACTTCCCAACTCCTACGCATGTGCCAAAATTGCAAGGATGCCCCTCTTTCCTGCAGTACAAAACCATTTGCAACACCATCACTTTACCTTCAAAGAGGGAATAAGGTCGGTCAGGAATACGACATCCATGTGCACCATACTCCAAACACCATTCAGCAAACTGGGGAACACATTAAAAAATATATTTTTATTCAAGAATGTTAAATGCAAGCTTGAGTATCTGAATATAATTAATAGGTACAATATGTGAAGCAGCGTAAGCAGACACACAAAACATAAATCACTAGATCAATTTGATTTGAGATCAATTTGGCCTCCTTCAACCATGACAAGGCCACAATCAGGTTTTAAAATATGTATTTGCATAGCATGAGTTTCAGTTTCATAACAATGTAGTAAGTGGGGTAGACATCTGCTTTTTGTAAATCAACCCTGCTACATGCCAGTGAAATGCTGTAAGAAACAGATATACTCAGTCAAAATTTTACTAATATTTTATCAGTTTCTTATCTCTCTTGGTGCTTAATTTATCCACAAACTCAGGACTTACAGCTCTTAATTGCATTTTGGTTTTCTTTCATTTCTGTGCACCAACTTAGAGACTAAATCTTCAGCTGCCATTAATTAGTTTTATTTATTTACTCTCCCCAAGCCTTAAGAAAAATCATTATAAATACAGCTAGACAACTGTGGTCATCAATATTTTGTTGCAGAAGATGGATTACCACTAAAAAGAGTTAACAGTGTCTTCCTCATGTTCGATCAACACTCCTGCAGCAGCTACGTTGGATACATGTGACTTACGAACCACACCTGGATCAATCCAGTAACAACCAGCTACTTCTCCTGTATGGCTCCCCAGAGCATAAGGGGGGCACAAGTTCCCCTGGCATTTCTGTGCTGGGATGCAAACTACTGCTGGTTCAAAACACAGTGCATAGACTCCTGCAAAGCAAACAACTGAGAGGAGAGGTCTCTCTCTGCTCCCTGCAATTTGGGCTACCAAACATGTCAGACTAACCAGAGGGTGCCCCAGCCCTAGAGGTGGAGCTCTATGAGGTATAAGCATGCTCCCAGAGCCATTGCACTGCTCAGTAGGAGGAAATGGATGGCATCTCCTCTCTTCCTCTACTCCCCACTCCATTCTGTTTAAATATTTAGCAGGGGATGAATTTTCTTCTCTTGATAGAGGTATGTGCATGTGTGTGAGTGTCTTCAGGAAACACAAGGAAAAACCAAAAACACAAACATTGTGACTCACACTGTTATTGAGAACTGATAAAACGTTTTTGGGCCCCTTCCAGGTGTGATTTAATTCTCCCATGTCATCCTACATTAAATGTGAGGACTGAACATGTTTGTAGCATGTTTCAAAGCTACAATCAATTCTTGCAACATCCACATCTGATTGCATACTAGCCTTTATTATTACTTCCAGCCTGGGAACTGCAGCAGAAAATTAAAAAATGCACCCTAGGCTACTGAAGCACAACCATGGTTTCCAAGTTCATAGCTTTAGCACAACCCAGATCAAGTAACCCACAAAATCGTTATTTAACTGAGGAGGGGAGAAAAAAAAAAAGAAAAAATTATCTTAGGAAGACATCTGCCATTATTTGTCACACAGACTGGGCATGCTTGCCACCAGCAGTGTCAATCGCAAGGCTGAACAGCACAGGGCTCAGTGCTCTGTTGCCTGGAGCCCAGGATGCCACAGCCCCTCTCCCCTCTTACAGACAGGCCAGCTGGGAGTGCCTCAGCCTCCTGGGAGCCTGTCTGATAATATGAGAGAAAAGCTGTGAAGATGAAGGTGTGAAGCACAAAACAGAGGTCTCCTCTATTCAAGTTCTTGTGGTTCATTTGTGAAACAGTTTCATGTGAAATCAGTTTCCGTGAGGTAACCACGGATTCCAGACTCTTTCCCCTGGGCCTGATGTTTCTGGTGTGAAGAAGCACCCCTGGGAGGGGAGCCATCTCGTTCTCTCAGTTACATGCCTCTAGGTACCAACATAACTGAGTGTTTGTTTCCCTGCACGCTCTGGCTCAGAAAGAAAAGATTTCAAGAATGCCAGACAAGCAAATTCCTCTGCCTGTTTCAAGAGTTCCCTGCAAGGGGATGCTGGAGATGTGAACTGGCAGTGGCTGCAAATGTGCTGCCTGACTATGCTGGGCACCTGCAGCAAACAGTCTTTGGGCACTGCCCAACAACTTCCTTTTTAAAGGGGTTTCAGGTACGTAGCTGAGTCTTTTCCTTTTTCTGGCTTTGAGACAGATATGTGTGCTTTTCTCTAGCTTGGTGTGGACAAACGTCAGGGCTCCCTTGGGCCAGAAATGCAGCACCGACAGGAGCTGCAGAAGGTGTGCTAGCATGGAGGATGACAAGGGTAGTTGACAGCTGTGCTGCCAGCAATGCCTGCAGGGTGCTGTAGCTCACACATCAGCAGTGGGTGACTCCACGTGTAACAAAGTCACACATTTGCTGTGGGAGTACTAGGGTTCTATTTCAATCTCTAGGATGCAGATATGTCTACAGGTGTTCTCATAGCATGATGCTTTGGTAAATGTGAGACAAGCAACAGCTTTTTAAAGCTCTGCTGACAGACTGACTGCAGAGATGAATACAATAATTTTACATACGGCCAATATTCATTAAAAAGCACCTAGGAAGCAACTCATAAAATTTCATTTGCAATACCTCATAAAAGGCCTCAGCTAAATAGCTGTGTACACAATATGAAACCTCATCTCAGTGAATTAAAGTGGAAAAAAAATCCAACAAACCAAACCAAAGTCTTACAAGGTAAGGAAACAGGCAGAGAAAGCCTTCTCCTTCAGTAACTGCTAGCATAGTCAAGAGCTTATGGCAGAATCTGGACAACTCCAGTGGAAAAATTCTGAGTGTCTTTCTCTGCAAGTTATATTAATAAAAAACTCTAAGTGAGCAATTTAATAACTGCAACTCAGAGCTCTAAAAGCCCCAAACAGGCACTAGTCTGAAAACAAATAATTACAAAAGACTACAAACACTATTGCTCGAGGACCTGAGGAGGACAGTGGATCTCTCAGTGGAATAATTAGCACCACATCAGTCTGTTATTGTTCAGGCAGGCTAATTTTCAGGCTCTTATTTTCTTCCGAATACATTTAGCCCCTCCCCTCTTACAGAACATTTGTGTGTTTCACTGTGCTTATTAAGGCAGTGCTTTCCCCACATGCACAGTTGAAGTCGTCAGTCAAAATGTGAGTAAAGTGGAGCAAGTGACAGGCCCTGTTATTCCACCCAGCATCCCGGCCAGCCCCAGTGCACATCAGCCCACTCCCACCCCGGTTTACCCTTGCATGGGCACTGGGATGTGAAAGGGAACAGTGGTTTTGCTGCAGAGCTCACCTTGCAAGCTCGGTAGAGGTACTTTCTGTCCTGAGTTAGGTTATAGAGAGACAAGAAGGAGTAGCCATTGCCAGCAGTACCATGGCAGATCCCATACCCTTTTCTCAATAAACCTCTCTGCCAGATGACATCGCTGCAATCCATTGCATCTTTCAAGTATTTATCCTCTTTAAAAGTCTGTGGAATAAAAACAGAAAATAAACACACATCAATTGAAATACTAGTGAAAACAAAAGGAAGCTGTCCCTGAGAGATGTTTCACTGTTTGTGTGGGGCTTTTCCATATAAAATTTATTTTGAATTTTAATAATCCATTCCTCATAGACTTGCCTTTCTTTTCTTACTAAGTTGTTTCTCCTTTCCCTGCACAGTAAAAGAAAAAACTTCTCAGGTTTTTGTTTCTGAAATCAGGACGCCAAAGAAAAAACTCAAGTTCAAGGCCTTTGATTCTAAAACCTACATCTATTTCAAGGGTTTGTGGTCCTTTTTAATTCATTTTCTATTCCCAAACCAGAATTTGAAAATACAGAAATGTGAGGCTGCCTCCAAGAAATGTTAAACAGAGTACTGGATATCAAATCTGGTCCTAAATTGCTGGGTCCTGGTCTTCCTGATTAATTCTTCCTGGTTACTCACTGTCTGCCTTCAATTCCATGTCAAAAACGCACAAGAATATCTCTTCGCATACAAGGACTCATAAAGGCAATGTAGGGTTCCTGCTTGTACATCTCTGTCACATGTACAAGCAGGAACCCGACATTGCCTTTGTGAGTCCTTGTACTGGTGTATTTGTGTATTAGTATAGTATATACTCAGAAGCAGTAGCCAGTTTGAGCAAAGGAACGATTTTGCAAAGTTTATTGCAACTGAAATACACTTTAAACATAGAGGGCCCATCCAGAAAGAAGCAAATGAAAGCAATTAATTTAGCTGATTACCACCAGAATTCCACTTTTATAAAGCCAACTTTGTTGCTCACCTTTGCCTAAGTCACTTTACAAATCAACAAACAAACAAAACCCCAAACCACCACCACCAACAAAAAACCTACTAAAAAAACCCACAACAAAACAAACCTGATACTCTACTGTAGACTTAGTGCTCTGGAGATGGCATCCCCTGTCAAAGTATTTAATAAGGTAATAGAAGCAACTAACGTGCAAGACTCTTAAATTCACAAGCTTGATAAAGGAAGTGTCTCTCTCTGATCAGGGTTTGCCCGCTAATTAGCCGTAACATTTTGAATTAAGGCCTGGCAACAGCACCTGATTTCCAGGACAAACACTGCTGTCTGTTATCAAAAGTCCCTGTGCCTGCTATGAAGGCATAGCCAGCAAAACACACTCCAATTTTTTTCTTTCAGTGCTTCAAAAAGCAGAATATAAAGAGTAATAGAAAAACATCGTATGTTTCATCATCTTAAACATAAAAAGAGGCCAAAAAGGAGACTGCTAATCAGAACTTGGTCCTATCCCTCTTACATCCTGCAAAACATTTTGTGCTGGGGAAAGCATCACATTGACAAAGAAGGAGAGAGTGGAGAAGTGTTAAGTCAATCTGCTACCACAGTCCAAAGAAAAAGCAACTGCGACTGCTGCTACATGCAGCAATGCTGTAAGAAATTTGCAGTTCATATTTCAGGTAGCAGCATGAGTAATTATTCCATAAACCAAGCCTGCTTTTCATCAGCCCACCCAGGTGCCAACCAGGGAATCTGTCAAGGAGGGCTGTCAAAAGCAAGAATCGATTTGCATAAATTTAATTAAATGGCATACTTTCAAATGTCATGCAAATCAGAAGCACACAGGAAGACAGGTGGCAAACCTAGTTAAGAATGGAGAAGGGCAAACAGCAGGCTTGTGGTAGCCCAGCCGTTTTATTTATGCCCTGGAAGGGGCCTTGGATCTTGGCTCTGACTTGAAGTTCTCAAGTGTTACATCTTCAAAAAAGAGTAATTTATGAAAGACAGTCTTTGGCAAGGCACGTGAACGTACACTTTTGAAAACCTACATAATTGTTAAAACTCTTGGGATGAAGACTCAAAGAATTTAGGTCAATGTTCTCACACCCATGACTCTGATGCCAAATTGTTTAACTATATGTCCCTTTCCCAAGAAGGCCTAGTAACTACTAGTGCCCTGAGAAGCAATTTTACCCACTTATTTTCTCTTTACAAACATCCCAATGTAAGTATTCTGAGGTTTCTAGGTGTCTAGCCTGGGGTTCTTGTTTAAAAGCCTAGATCTAGAAAGATATTAAATTAAAGCCTTACAATCTAACAGGCCTGCATACAAGTCTCTCTGTAAAGACAGAGGTATATATACATATCTATGTGTATATATATATATTAGAGCTTGGTGCTAATTACACCAAGATTGTGGGTTTGATCCCTGCATAGGCCACTCACTTAAGGGCTGGACTCAATGATCGCTGTGGGCCTCTGCCAAGCCAGAATATTCTGTGAATCTGTGAAATCTATGAACACAGAATGATTCACCTTATAAGCTTGCATGAGCATGTGGATGACTCCGGGGGCACCATGGCACCAGTGAACCAGTCTGTCAGTCTCGTTGCTCAGCGATGACGGGTAATTCCCAGACCGGAATTTTTTATGACGCACGTAGTCAATGCTTGGCTTCACCAGCTCTGCCAGAGTCTCCTGGTCCACATTTGCAATTGGCTGAAGAAAAAAGTAAAATAAACATCACTAAACACATCAACAGAAGTAGTAACAAATTGTGTATCAACACTTAATTCTACAATCTGTTTTCAAGTATCCTACATACATGCCCTTGATCCAAATACTGTGAATCACATCCTACAGATTTAATTAATGTTTGCTTATTATACCCTTGCAAAGAGGATTTTTACAGTTACTGCGGAGACAAAGAAATTGGGGCACCAAGTTGTTACCTGTCTTAATGGAGGTGACACAGAAAGACTATGAAAGAACCAAGAACAGAGTATGAAGACTCCCAGACCTCTCTTTATAACTTAAAATAGGGGGAACAGTTACAGGAGAAAGACAATTTTATAGATATGGCGCTCGTAATACACACTTCCAACATACTGGGTTACACATTGTTTTAAAAATAACCATTTCCCAACCAATGAAGGAAAGTGTATATAGCAGCATACTTGGCAGAGGTTTATGAAGGTCAAAGCTTCCCATCATAAACAAACCTCCCTGAAGCTACGGGCTATAAATCTACATTTCCAATTTCAGAAGCAATAGCTACCTCACCAGATATCTAAACATCTTTGTACTACAAATTCATCCTTCAATTGCTCTTAGGAATTTTCTTCCTAGTTTTTTTGTTTAATTTACATTCTTGTCAAATGGAGAATGCATCCACAACCTGCATGCTCCTTGTAACTAAAGGTTTAGAAGCCAAGTAACTGTTGGGTCTGCAGTTGCTCTTGGTTGGCATTCCCTCCTCTAGCAGCCCATTTTACAGCATTTTAACAGCAGAGCTCTCTATTTTTACACAGTCTACATGATTTCTGGAATTTCTGCAAACTGTGGGAACAACCACAGGCACTGGAGTCTATAGCAGCCTAATAACTGAGCTTATTTTTTAATATAACTTGTGTTTATTACTGATTCAATTCCATTTCACTGTTTCCCACCAGCTCCAGCACATTTGCATTCAACAGGTGAGCACACTCCTTCAATTCAAAGTCTGAAAGCCAAATGAAGGAAAACTTTCAATAGCTATATTTTGAGTAACCTGAAAAAACCAGAAGCCTCAGTTTCACCTCAGCCAGGAAGCCTCTGCCAGACTTCTATCTACCAGGTCCCTCTCAAGCAGACTCCAGTTCCGCACTTTTCTGAGTAGAACAGAAACGTTCATGCTGTTCATCGAAAGTACTCATTAACACAGAGCAGCCTGTCATGAGAAACATCCCAAAGCTGATTAGCCCTCACTCAGAGCCCTCCCTGCACTTACTTTGAACAGCTAAAGAGTAACCTACAGGTGTGTGTCCTGACTTTATGGCCAAGAGCAATGATATGCAAACACACACTTTTGCTTCAGAGTTAGCAAAAGGATCTTGGAGTAGAGACTTTCTAGCTAGCACTTCAGAATTCCCCCTCTACCTCCAGGATGAGTTATTTAACGTGGCTAAGCTCTTATTCTTCCAGTAGCCTGTAAATAACTCCAGCAACTCATGTTTCCTCCGGTTTAAGAAGTGTTTGGACAACACTCTGAGCACATGGTGTAAATCTTGGGGTGTTCTGTGCAGGGCCAGGAGTGGGACTCGATGATCTTGATGCATCCCTTCCAACTCAGCATACTCTGTGATTCCGTGATATAGGTGTTGTACAGAAAATACCTTCAGTGACCTTCACATCCCAGGTGCGATGTTAAACGCCTTTTTTTTTGTTATCAAATAACCACTCAACAAACCATCTCTTGAATTTTTTTATGAAAATACAACAAAATTCACCCCATTTGGCGTGGGAGGGATGGGGAAAGGATGGGACTCTGATACGCCATCTTCTTCTGCAGTGGATGACTCAATTTTGCATGACTCACAATATTTAACATACAGTGAAAAGATGGTAATCTAATGCTGCATAAACAATGGCTTTCTGGTAATTCTTAAAAGCAGCAATTACATGTAAAGGAAAAATAGCTAGGATTTTAACATGTAGACAGAGTAGCTTCTACTCACACCAATAAGCGCTGTGCAATTATTTCTGCTATCAGCCTTGAATAGTAAATGAAGGATGGAGCCTTTAAAGAGCCTTCTTTAGAAGACTAGATGTTTCTCTGAAAATCTAGCACTGCCAGGGAAAGAAAAATGGAAGCCAGAAATTTGAGGGAAGCAGAAGGGAGTGGACAACCTTGCTGAAGAAAGCAGTAGGTAAAGACAGGAGCCTGGTAAACCAGAGCAGGCCCCAGTGGGATGGTCACTGCAGAAAATGGGTGTAGTGAGGTTAAAACACACCCCCAGGTAGAAAAGCAGTAGCTACCTCCATAGCACAGTCAGCCAGTTTAACCAGAACTGCTGGTGGAAGGTAATCTGAAACACAGCATCTTTTCCAAGCAAGGAATGGCCGAGCAGTGGCAGCACCAACTACCAGCTCAGTCACGTCTGCAGTGAACATCCGTACACAGCTTCAGGCTGTGAGGATGTACAGTCCTTACATTTGCCTGAAGAAACCTCAGGCTACATGAGCTGGTAAGGAAATTGATATTTATAAAGATGCATGGACTGGCAGTGGCACCTTCAAAAACCAGAAACAGGTGCAGTAAAGTTTTGCAGCTCTGTGGCTATCTTCTATAATGAATCGTAAGGCTCCTTTTCCAGACTGTAGAACAGAAATAAGATACACAGGTCTGTTTGGAAAAACATCATAATCCTATTGCAAATCTCAGGGCAGGGGGGAATTGATTGAAGTGTGGAAAGAGGAGGTTTATAGAAGAGAGGAATCTCACTAAGGAAAACAGAAAGAGGAAAGCTGCAGTCATAAATACACTAAAGAATATCACACTTCTGAGTGAGAAATAGGCGAGGTAAGAAGAAAAACATCTAAATAATAAAAGCATACTGAAGACTAACATGTGATTAAGGATAGTCTTCCAAAACACTGAAACAATGGGCAGAAAAAAATCACTAGGAAGAGAGGAAGGGCACGGAGGACAGGAGGCATCAGCGGTGCAATAATTTAAAAATAGCAGAGAATTGAAGAGTGATGGATAGTAAGTGAATTTTTAGCTGTTCTAACTGCAGGCACCATTAGAGAAAGCATTTCACTGTCTTCGCTGAGGACAAGGAAACAGATCCTGAAAAGCTGGTACTCTGAACCACAACTCAAGAGTTATTTCATTCCAGTGTGAGGATACCCTAGTTACAGTTTTCTTCTGCTATCAAAGCCTTAGGTAGCACCTCTGCACAGTTCTGTGCTGCAGTCTAACTCCAAATTGTGAGACCCTGATCCAGCACAACACTGCACATGCATGAAAGCTGAAGATAAGATCCTCTGATGCAAAACAAAAAATCACTGCTATTTCACCCCTGCCAAGAGAAGATGCTCTTACCTGCATGAGCATGTAATAGATCCCAGCCACTCCATGGGCTGCTCCAACATACTGCTTCCTGTGCCACTGGTACAACAGAGGACAACGGTCTGTTTTCCGCTCCTCCTTTGAAAAGTTTTTCCCCGACTCAATAATAGCATCTATTACCTAAGAAAAAGAACACACCCTGATCATCTGTCTTGCTTACTTTGATTCAGAGGGTTTTGCTTTGGCATGACTAAAACCACAATACACAGTAAGCCCCAATACAGTGACGGGACGATATTCAGTTCATTTGGATTTGAGTGTTGAGGTAGAAAAGGTAGTTTTCTTTAATGATGAAATCACTTATGTTTTTAAGGGTAGAAATTTAATCTATCAATATTTCTAATCACTTTTTTCCAGCCCTGCCTTCTCTGGTTCTGCTATCTGCAAAACAGTCATGCATGTTCGCCACACTTAATTCCCTTTCTTTTCACTTAAATACTTCCACAGGTCCGTCTAAAGGTTTTTTTTGTAACAATGCCTCAAGTTCTCCAAATCTAGTTACATATTAGACCTATTTCCTTTGCTGGACACAGACCCACCCACACTGGCCTGCCTCAGCCCCAGCTGAGAAGCAGGGGAAAGGGGAAAGAGACTGCACGGACAGATGAGATTGGGTTCCCAGCTCTAGGTCCCTCTTCTCTCCAGCATCCCTCTCTTAATTGCTTGAAGTACGCAGGAGAGTGATCCCAAATCTCACCAATGCTGTGATGATGCAGAGAGAAAAGTGTCTTACCTCTTTGATAACAGACTGTGGGACAGTGTCTGGACCGATTTCAGTATTCAGGTACAGCAAGGCATACAGGTAACCTGCTCTGCCATAGAGCAGCTCATCTGGGAGCTCAGCATCTGTGCTGATGACTGTCCTTTGGAGCTGCAACAACCTGCATCAGACAAGGAAGGTGGGGAGAGAGAGTATCTTCTGTAGAGACCATACTGGACTGCGCATCGTACAAGCCATCAATCCAACCAGAAGCAGAACAAAGGGTGAAGCCCCACCACTCCCCTTCAATCACCCCAGTCCAGTTGGCTGCTGGGTTTGCACACGGGAGCTCTGCACACCTGACACCCCTGAGACGGGAAACTCTGAGCCAGAGCTAGGTCAGTATCAGCACAACTGTCAGGATTTTGTGCAGACAGAAACAGATGCAGGATAGGAGTTGGAGAAGCCTGGAGAGCTACTCCAACAAAGAGAGAAACCTCCTGGAGCCTCTAGGAATTTCACCTAAGTGAAGAACACTTAACTGTACATGTTTAAGAGGGGAAAAAACCAAACACACGAAAAAACTCCAATACCACCATTCATCACTCCCTCTCCCAAGAAAACACATTGTCTCAAACATTTAGCACCTCAGTTTTGAAAAGGACACTGCTATAATGCACAAGTATTTTGCTTGCCTTTAGCAATGAAAAACCAAGAAAATGCTTGTGCAGGCCATTGTAACTCCTTTTCTCCAGAAAGATTCTCTGTTAATACTCTACCAGCCTGTATTAGCACTGAGGTGGATCAGAGATCTGTTTTCCTACCGCTCCCTCCCTGTCTCTTCCTAGCTTTTTGGATTAAATTAATAATTGGATGAAACCGTGGTGATGATCACATTTTAAATTGGGGCAGGGGCAACAACAATCTGGATTAAGACCAAATTCAATTCCCAGATTCCCCCAGCTGTTATTTCTCAGGAGGAATGTTAGCATTAATATCATGCCATAGCAAAACCCCTGACCTCAATCGTGTGTTTATGCTGTTCCTGCTTAATACCAGGGAAAAGCTACTCACGAGAAACAGCTGTAGATTTCCTTTTTCTTGGAACTACGCTTTGGGTTTAGAATTAAACTATTTTCTTCTAAACTGTCCCCTATTAAGTTTTATTGTTGAAATCATACAACTGGACACGGCAAAAAGTTAGAAGTGAAGTCACAGATTACATTTTGACATCTATGAAGCCCCACTCAGCTGCTGTCATGAATATATTTGTAAACAAAAAGTTATAAAATAAACAAACAATCACACTAAACCCCTTTTCACTACTCCTTCTAGAAATTACTTTCCAAGGACAGGCAACACTAAAAGATTTACTGCTCATTTTGCTATACTCATGCTTCTTGCCTTACAGCAACTGCTTTCTGAGCTGCATTCAAAATGACATGCCCAAGTTTACTGCCAGTTCTAAAAGCAAAAATCCCAAACCTAACACTCATTTCAAAACTGAAATATTCATTCAGGAACAGCAGCAGAGATTAATCTCACTAGGATTCTAGACTAGAAAGAGACCAATTACATTTCCAAACTTAAACCAGAATGGAGATGAGGACATAAGCCTCGCTGCAAATTCTGCCAGCCTGAGGTATGCTGCTGGACAGCTCGCAGGTGGACTGTGGTGCTGAATGCAAACCCCACAGGGTCCCAGGGCTTCCAGCCCTTGCTGGGATAGCAATCAACTGTGTACAAGCAAAGGCACAGTCAGCTCTCTAATGAAGCTATATCTAAATGGGTTTTCTTGAGACATTTGTTACTTTTAGGTTACTTTGAAATGCGGCCGGAATTTTCTCAGGCCACCCTTCACATCCTCTGACTTAATTGAACTCCTTGCCTTTGCAAATTTGCTCTTGCAAATACTTCCCCTTTGTTTTATTATATTGTTGTTACATATCAATCTGATGTACAGTGTTTCTGTCTGGCTGTTTCCAGATACTGCAGTGCACAGGTTTTGTAATGAATTTACAGTTAAGACCCACTCTTTACAGAAAGCATCACATACTGCACAAGCACCACATCTTGTCGATGACTAGCGTGCGGCTTTTGTTAAATGTCACTTCAATGTGACAAAATCAGAACGTGCATGCACTATAGATATGCCAAGGACATCCTGTCCTAACAGCGATAGAAGACTCAAGATAACCCACTAAATACGAATCAAGTGCAAGCCAGCTTTAATAAAGATAAAGCCTATTTTGTATTCTTCTTCTGAAAATTTATCAGGGGAGAAAATGTCCATTCTTTAATCCTGTCCTCTAAAATTTCACTTGTGGAAGTTACTGAACCAGTGCTCTCTACAAATGAGGGGCATGACTTTTTCTGCCATCAACCACTTACTTAGCAACACATTCTTTAGATTCGCTGTCATTTTTCAGCTTGTGGTAAACCACGGCACCCACGGCCAATGGCCCAGCATCACCACAGAGGAAAGTAACTCTTCTGCCATTCAGATTGCGAAGGATTCTCTTCACGTAATCAAGAGATCGCTGCAAATGACTCTGGTTTTTCGTGACACGGTACAGTTGCAGATATAAGAGGGCAATACCTGAAACGAACACATGAAAAAGAGAGAGTTTCACTTACTTTTCCTTTTAAGTGTATCATATTCCCCTCTTTGGTGCCTCTGAACCAGTAACTCAAATGTTAACAGGTATTTTGGCAATAAAAACATGTCAGTCAAGGGTCCTAGCTTATGCAATGCAAAGGCACCAGGCCACTATTTGGATTACATTTCAATTGGATTGTGGCAAAAATAAAAATTATCGGACTGAAGCCCAATGGTAGAGTCTCAGTTTCCAAAAAAAAAGAAGAAAACTCATGACACAGGCCTCAACACTTGGCAAAGTGTACTGGGTTTGCATGGCCAAGCTTTGGTAGCAGGGGGCTACAGGGGTGGCTTCTGTGAGAAGCTGCTGGAAGCTTCCTCCATGTCTGCCAGAGCCATCCAAAGGCTGATGTGCCACTGGTCAAGGCTGGGCCAACTAGAAATAGTGGTAATGCCTCTGTGATAACAGATGTAGGAAGAGCAGAAAAAAAGTTATTGTGCAGTTGTAATTGCAGCCAGAGAAGAGCGGAGTGAGAATATGTGAGGGGAACAACTCTGAAGACACCAAGGTCAGTGGAGAAGGTGCTGCAGGTGCTGGAGCTGAGATTCCCCTGCAGGCTGTGGTGCAGACCACAGTGAGGCATCTGTGCCCTTGCAGCCCATGGAGAACCATGGGGACACAGAGTTCCACCTGCAGCTCACGGAGAAGACTCATGGAGCATGCTGGAGCAGGTAGATGCCTAAGAGGAGGCTGTGACCTCATGGAAGGAGGCTGTAACCCCTGTAGAGAGAGGAGCCCATGATGGAGCAGCCTGAGATTGAAGGATTGCACCCCATGGAGGAGTGACCCACACTGCAGCTGTTTGCAGAGAGCTGGTGCTCATGAGATGGACTCACGCTGGATAAATGTGGGAGGGACTCCATGGAGGAGCAGGGGAATGACTCTTTCCCATGAGCAGCAGGTGAAACCATGGGTGATGAACTGACCATAAGCAGCATCCCCTGTCTCCCTGTCCTATTGGAGGAGGATGTAGATCTGGGAAGGAGGGAGAGGTGAGAGGAAGGTGTTTTGAAGGTCTTATTTTACTTCTCATTATTCTGTTCTGATTTTGTTAGCAATAAATTCAATTAATATCTTTAATTCTAGCCTGTTTTGCCCATGATGGTATTTGGTGAGTGATCTCTCCTGGTCCTTATGTCAACCCACAAAGCCTTTGCTATACTTTTCCCTGTCCAGCTGTGGAGGGGAGTGAAAGAGAGGCTTTGGTGGGTGCCTTGCATTCAGTCAGCATCAACCCACCACACAAAGAAATCACTGAAGATTCAAAAATTGAGGTAACAAGCACATGTGTGACTGAGAACACTAACTGTACAATACTCATCTATTATATGCGAGAAGTGACTTATTTCCCATTTGATTTGTAAAAGGAACTTTTGATGAGTTTTTGGATTCAACTTGCCAAGTTGTTCATAACCCCTAAAAGTATTTCACAACAAGCTTGTACAAGTCAAACTGGTTTGTAAAAGCCAGAAGTCAAACAAGGGCTCAGAGAATGCCAGGAGGTACTATCATGCTTCGCACCATTAAACTCATTACATAATTTTCCATTAAAACAAAACAAAACCTTAAAAATAAAAATGTACACTGAAGGAAGTGAAATAAATCCATCTAACTGGATGTCTATTGGCCAATTGCAAGCATACACGTGTAGAAGTAAATCACTTATCTCCAGACCACACTGTAACTCAAACCCATCTCTCAGCACTCTCCCGAGCCTCAGCCAAAGCTGAATACACACAAGGCCCAGTTAGCTCACAGAGAGGCTACCTCAGTAGTACAAGAACAACAGCACCTCAAGAGTGCTGGTACATCCTCGGGTGTTCCTTGGGCAGGCTCTGAGCAAACCTTTCTAGGTGAATCTAAGAAGAAAGCAGCAGAGCTTGGGTAGCCCAGTTCAGCACTGTGGGCTATTTACAGGGATTTGTGGAACCCTTTTTTACGCTGCAACAAATGTGTAAGTATCTTGGCTTGATCAAAGGATGATCAGAAATGTAGCCACAAAGTCCAGTTCATCTAATCCTTCCTAGTGTTTCTCAGTGCAACACCCTTAAAATGGCTCCTCCAAGAGGTCTGGCACATAAAAATAAGTCCAAGTACGATGGACTCTTACACATGTCCTATGATTGCTACGTGCCAACAGTACATGTTCCAAGATCTTAAGGATGTTTCACAAAGTACAAGCCAATGCTTATGACTGCACTGTCAATAAGATTTGTCGAGACTTGGTACATAAAAAGTAGGGCAGTTGTTTACAGCACTACTTTTACCTTCTGATTTGCACACCAGCAAAACACAGCAAGGAGCAAGTTTGGGGAGAAAGTATCTGCACTAAGTATTTTTAAAATCAGATCATTTAAATACTTTTATTCAGAACCATATCCACAGGAGCCTTGAAAGAAGTTCACAGTTCGGAATAGATGTAGATGGCAATCCTTCCACAGGATGGAAAAATCCCACTCTCATTAGACGTCACTTGTTCATCTATATTCCTGTTTCAGCTAATGATGGCTGTGTTACTTTTACCTTATGACTCATTTTCAGCATGCTCTGGTTTATTAGCCATAATTTCAGTTGTCAGTCACTGTGTCAGAACACAGCTCCCCGGGAGCCATTCTGTACTGTCAGCATGAGAAAGCCCACCACTGGAGATCTGCATGTACTCAGCAGCTAGTCACTTTCAGACCTTGAAACACGTCTATCTTTTAAGCCTGAGTTGTATAAAAGTTCCCCACCCATCCACCCACAGCACCATCTGTACCAAAACATCAAGAAGAAAGCAAAGGAATTTTACTCTTCAATTGCCAGATTTAAGCCTAAGGATGGATGAAGGCTGGAGAGCTTTTCCAAGGTACTCCCCCCTCATGACATAAAGATAAAAGAATAGATCTCCTCAGGGCACATTTCAAAGATGCGGTGCTAAAAGCTTAAGTGTGCCTGAAGCTTGAGCTAGAAGAGCAGGAATAGAACACACCATTCTATCCAGCAAAGTCCCACTTAACAGGCCTAGATGGACATGTCCTGGCAACTTGAAGAACAGTGGCCACATCAGACACGAAAACTGTAGGCTCTGCCTACAGGATCAGTGCCCAGGTTTCAGCTGGGATATAGTTAATTTTCTTCTCTGTACCTACAGTACTGTGATCTGGATTTAGTGTGAGAGTAACACCGACAGTGCACTGATGGTTTAGTGGTTGCTGAGCAGTGCCTACCCTAAGTCAAGGACTTTTCAGTTTCCCATGCTCTGCCAGGCAGCAGGTGCACAAGATGCTGGGAGGGACCATGGCCAGGGTAACTGACACGAACTGGCCAAAGGGATATCCCCTACCACAGGACATCATGCTGGGTACATAAACTTGGAGGAGCTGGCTGGAAGCCACCAATCACTGCTTAGGCACGGGCTGGACTGTGCTGAGCAGGTGGTGAGCAAAGGCATTCTGCATCACTCATTTCTGTTGCATTTTACCCCTCTCCCCTTTTCATTACAATTATAATTATTACTGTTAGTTCCATGATTATTATTGTTTTATTTTACTTAATTTCAATTATTAAACAGTTCTTATCTCAGCCCATGGGTTTTCCCTTTTTTTCCCCTAATCCCCTCCATATGCAACTAGGGCATCCACTCCTTTTACAAGACAATGATCAATTATTATTCTGTATCTTTGCCTACTGAAGTCAATGCAAGTTCCAGACAGCAGTGACCAAGGCTCCAGAGTTAAAAGAAAAACCAACTCACAAAATGCCTGTAACAGAGTATTTTTGCCCCTCTCCATGAGAATATCAGAACCTCCTGTGAATAAATCCAATTACATCATTTAACAAATACATTTCATTCAAATTCTAGCTTTCTCACCAGTCCAGCCAGTATAGGCAGAGCAGTCATGTGGATCTGCTGTCTTCAGCCCTTCCTCCATTTGTTGCAGAAGGTCCTTGATTTTTGCCTGGATCCTTTTTGAGAACCGAGCATTGACCTGAAAGCAGGAGACAGGGAATGAGCCAGAAAAGCAAAGAATTCAAGAATGCAAAGTGCCTGCTCCACTTTCTTGTTTGGGAAGAAAACCAAACCAAACCAAAACAAATCAAACAAAAAGTAACTAGGAAATAAATAATATATACAGCAATCAGCAGCATCAAGGTAGTTCATCTTAAGTGTGTCTCATGTAAATGCATTCTGACTACATTTTAGAGTAACTTACAAGTATCTACATTAGACAAAAATTACCTGTGGATTCTTTAAAGTCACACAAAACCAGCTATGTACACTGTGACAGTATGTAATTCTAATTAGGGTCCTGGTACACAGACTGTGTTATGGACAAGCACAAGCCCATGTTACAGGTGCTTGCTCTCATTACAAGGTCCCTGCGCATCCCTTGTAGCACTACAGAGCAGGAAATAGACCAAGGAAAGGAAATGTTCATACACAAGACAATCAAGCCAAAGAGGACGAGTAGAAGTAGCTCAGCAGCTTCAGCTCAGGCACGAAGGCAAAGAAACAAGTCTTTGATTTTACACACTGCTTGCTTTTACTTTCGATCAATAAAAGTTTATATAGATGAAATATATGAAATATAACAGAGGATATTTTACTCTTGCCAACATTGCTCTCATTATGCACACTTCATGGGAATATATGTTACTGATTCCTCCTTAAAGCCTGTGGAACATGGAAATTAGCACCCTAGTAAGGTAAGTTCTTGCTTGACTACAGCACTTCCCAAAAGTGCAGGATTTTGATAAATTACAGGTCTTGGATGCCACAGTGGAACTGATTACTCAAGATGTACCACATTTTGTACACTTGTTCAGAATGGAACTTAAATTAAAACTAGTGATTTCAAACATCCATCCAACAGATTCAGAAATCAGAAAGATTATAAGAATTGCACAAGGCTTCTGACACACCAGAAATCTCCAGGGTCAGTGGTTCAAATCCATTTAAGGATATCCACGGTAGGATAGGAAGGGAGAAGGAAATTGTGCCATTGTATCTCATATTGAACATTCTAGAAACAAGTATCATTCTAAAAACAAGTGAGAGACACCTTAGCCTTCTCCAGTATCTCTAGAAATAGCAACCAAACACAGTAGGCATCTGAAGCCTGCTACACTTCAGCCTTAATATGGTGTCAAGCACCTTTCTGTTAGGGAACTGTACTATCCACAGCACTACCACCCCACCATTTTTGACTAGTTCAGTGAAGTCTCAACACAAAGCAAAACCTTCCCCAAGAGCAGGGCTTCTCTCCTTCAAAAGACAGCTATGCCAGTGCTAAGGCATATGGTGAAACAGCATGAGGATATTCACGTGGATGCACCCAGGCAGAGAGCTCAGCTTACCTGACAAGAGTGAACTAAGGCTTCAGACTCCCCATTTATTTACCTACTGCACATCACAAGCATGCTGGTTATCTTTTTGTTCCGACAATACACCTGCTGCTAGCAAATCAGGATATTTTATATCAAACTCCAGATTAAATTACTTAGAGGTAGGGAGGGAATACTAGGACATCAGAATGCCTGGGTTCTGCACTGAAACCTCAGTCCCATACAAATAATTTAGCTCAGGTTGGTAATCCCTCTCTCTAGAATGTGAATTGTAACTTGCTTGTCTTGATTCAGTGCTTGGAAAAGCACAGGTGAAAGGATACTTTTATTAATATTTTTATAATTATCTGTAAGCCCAAACAAAGCTACTCCCAAATTTACCTCCGTGTGAATAGGTTATAAGTGGCAACAAACTTATCCCTAGCTATCTACTCCTTCACCACTGCCTCTCTTTTTTCTGGTTGCTCCCAAGCTTTCACAGCTGAGCACTGTCACTGATTATTTTATAAGATTCCCCTATAAGCTTGCAACAGATGCTTACATGCACTAGAATAAATTAATTACATGAAGAAATGCATGTTGAAAGGCGGCTCTAGAAGATTTAAAAACTTCCTTCAAGGAATCTTAGGGCAGCAGTACAACTGAGCATAACACGCTCACTTGTGTGGAGCGCAGATTGACTTTCATCAGAAGCACATTCATCTCACGAGGATGCTTCCAGCTGGCGCTCAGCCTTTTCTGCGGGTGACTTGTTATTCCTGTAGGGACAAACAAAAACCAGGAAGCCTGATCTTCGATAACCAGTGGCACATTTACTTCTGGTCCACAACAGACTGGGTGATAGCAGGAGCTGAGGAGTATCTTTAATTAGAAAAGGCTCTCTCCAGGAATTCAACTGCTGCATTACTCCTCTGCTGCTGCAGAAAGAAGAACCACTATCATCCCAAACACTGCTCAAGTTTTATATTGTCAAAACACAAAAAAAGAGCACTCATTCCTCATTATACCAAATAGAGCCTCGTGCCATATTGGTTATGGTAAGTAAAAAGGCTCACTATCAGCACAAAACAAAAGGAATGCAGAAAAAACAAAATATGTTGGTTTGAAAATTAATCATTTTGTTACTTATTTGAACCATATCACTTTTTCCATTGCAGTGAGACAGTAAGCAAATCTACACCCCAATATAAAGTCTTCCAAAGCCAACAAAAATGTGAAGAATGTACTTATGTGAGTACATCACTCACCTTTGGCACTAATGACAAAGTGTCTAAATTATGCTGTCCTTGTTAGCAGTACATGTTTCCCCTATCTGCTTTCCTTCATTTGTAGAGTTTCTAAAGAGAATTTAACTCATCTTCTTTTGTAAATTCAGCACTACAACAACACACCTGCATTAGAGCATGGTGTTAATAACATCAATGGCATGGGTTTGATCCCTGTATGGGCCATTCACTTAAGAGTTGGACTCAATGGTTATAGGTCCTTTCCAACACAGAATATTCTGTGATACTCTTATTACAAAAAAATACATCATGATGCAAATAAAAATCTCCTAAAACCCCCAAACATTTCAGTTGCAGTCAACATTACAATAACATACCAATTCTTACTGACCTGCCTCTCCATTGCAGCCATATTCAGCTTTACAACAAAACAGAACCAAGAGCAGATGAGGCAATAAGAAGCTGCTACGTATTTATTTTATATCATGATTTCTGGTAGGTAAGAGAACTCTGTAACTTTAAAGTCTTGCACGTGCATTTGGACCAAATATCACAGTGCTGATATAAGTCTGACAATGCAACCCTGAGGCCTCATGGCATTCTTTTTGTCATTAAAAGTAACACTCTGGTTTGACAGACACTGGATGAGCAATCTCATCTGCATTTGTAGAAGACATTCAGATACCCATGTGTTGTTGAAAAACATCTCTTGGCATTTACTTGCTCATGACATCTATGCTAAGGAACCTGTGCAGTGTCATAGCAGGGCAATGGAGACCTGAGCTCACAGCTTCCTCACAAGCTGCCAATGTACCCACCTTTCTTGCCACCACGAGCTCCCAAAACAACCATCTTGCTCTTAATCCTATTTTAATTCATCCGGTTTTGGAGGACTGATGCTGTGTGCAAAACCAGACTGCAGAAGTAAGCAACTGATTCTGCAGAAGTAGAAAGGAGATGACTATACACACAGTGCTACCTACCAAACAAGCAAAATACACTTCTATTTCATATCACTTTGTTGCTGGTGATGTGTAGAACAGGACACATAACATGGTGCTGTGTTGTCTTTCAGCCAAAATGCATTTCAAAGAGAAGAAAATGCAGCTCAAGTTGGTACTGCAGCAAGAACTCATTCAAAAACCAAACTCGCATAGCAGATCGCAGAAAGGGCACTGGTGAGGAAGAATGGAGTACAGGAAAACTCACAGTTCTACTGAAATGAGGAATCCTGGCTGTACTGAAGTCATTGGGAACTTTGCCACTGACTGTATGGAGCCAGGTTTCACACCCATGCATTGGAGCACAGATTTATTGAAGCAGGATGAGATCTCATGCTCACCTCCACAAGTTCCTGCAAAAGCACACCAGAAGGGATAGCAGTAGGATCCCATATTGAGAATCTAGCAAGGTCTGCTAGGAGGTGACCAACCTTTTTGTACAGAAGAACAAGTTCTACTTTATTTTTATCTAAGTCAAAAGACTCTTACAGCTCTAAGAGCAGCGCTTTCTTCTCTGAAAATACCAGCTACTATGGAAGCTCATCAACCAGCCTCTGAAACGCTCAAACACAGTTCTCTGATACTTTTCAGACGAGTCCTCCAGAAACAAATGCCACTTCTGCAAAACCACATGCTTTGAAACACTGCTGTCTGTAGAACACGTTGCACTGTTTTTCAATGATCTGTCACTTAGTGCCATACATGTGATAATGGCGGGAAAAAGTAAAAAAAAAGGAAAGAAAAAAGAAAGGAGAGGGGCAGAAGAGATAGAGAAATCAACAGCTGTAGACAAATTCCTACATTGCTCTGAGTGCCAGCTTAGGAATAGGCTTTAAACAGGCTTTTTACAGTCATCACCCTATCTCAGAGGATATAAGGGCATGAAAAACATCATTAAAAGGCAAACATTCAAGTTACAGAAAGAAGGATTTAAAGCATGTAAGAAATAAGACTGTCTCTAATGCATTTGTGTGTGAAAGAAGCTCTGTGTCTCATTGGTTACAAGACAGCAAAAACCCAAAGCTTAAAGATTTAGATCATCATGAAGAATCATCAAAAAGCTCCAGATTATTGGTAACAAAAATAAACATGATTAACAGATATCCTATGTTTTGGGAAATGGAGACTGATAAAGCAAAAGAGCAATACTGAAAATCGCTGGTTCTCCAGGTAGCCTAACACCAGCAGGCTACTTCTTGAAAGCTGAGAAAATAAAAATCTGTTGTGAGTGTGATTTTAAGTCACTCACTACACTGAAGTCTCTGGCCCAGCTGTGACATTTTTAGATGGTCTTCAAGTTGCAAAAAAAGCTAAAACCTCTACCAATTCTGTCTAAATTACCCCAATGCACAGAGGGCAGATATATTCCACATATTGAGCTTGACAGCAGATCAGTGCAGTTAGACCCAAGTAAAATTTATTTTTACCAGGAAACAAGTACCTGTTATTGCACTTGCCCACACAACTAGCTGGAGTAAAAACTCATTAACATGCAGGTCTGCAAGATAAAACTAGAAACTGACGAGGTGTGGATGGGTGTGAGACAATTTAATCAGAACTTGGGGTTTGATTTTACAAAGTATTCAGAACTGGTTGACTAAAACCACACAGGCTTAACTCTGTGGTTAAAGTCTTGTCCTGCATAGCAGGAGAGGCTTTCACTACAAAAGCATCAGAAAAGCCCTAAGCAGCATTCAGTGCTGATCTGTGCTGCAGGAAAGAAGCAGCAGGTCTTCCTCTCGGGCTGTGTACAACTGCCAGGAGTTAGTGAGGGACAATGAAGTACAACAAACTGATTTGCAGGCTCAGTTTAAACCAAGACTCTCAAAAAGTAAAGCAAACTTTACTTCTGAAGAACCACACAGAATACTGCAAATCTTGTTTGTTTCAGAGCCCCCTATCAAAATAGCATATGCCTGAGATGGGGAGCCAAGAAACGGCCAAAAAAGTAACACGCTCAAGAAATGCTGCTACCTCATCCCACATCTCTGGGAAAAAATGGGAAGAATTATTTACTGGTTCCGGAGGTTGGATTTTGCCTCCAGTGCAATAAATTGTATAATTCCCACTAGTGTAAGTTGTTCCTGAGTCAGTCCCAGAACAGAGAGGACTTGCTGCTTCCAGTGAGATAACTAGAATGCCCAGTGAGACAACCCCAAAAAATTTTTTAAAAGCCCAAAACAACAAAGGGAGAAGAAGAGTGAGACTATGACAAAAACCCATATATATATAAAATATAAATATATTTTAAAATATATTTTACAGAAGGAAGACTGAAAGCCACACAAAGGAATTATCAGAAGTAACAGGAGATTGAGAAAGTATTAGGAAACTAAACACTACTAAATCACCCAAATGATAAATCTAAGTAAATA
Organism: Platysteira castanea; assembly: GCA_013397175.1. Lineage (NCBI taxonomy): Eukaryota > Metazoa > Chordata > Aves > Passeriformes > Platysteira > Platysteira castanea. Next base: position 1,838,428 of record VYXC01001044.1, read on the forward strand.
TTCTTTATCACCATTAATACATATTTGCCAATGAGCACCATTATCTTTAAAATAGGTCCCCAGTAAGGAGCCCCTTGCAAAGCCTTATTAAGTACATTGTATACATTTCTCAGAACATACTACTTTTTTCTAATATTATTAAAACACCATGGCAAGTCAGGAAAAAACTTTAAAAGAATTGGCCTTAAAAAGAATTTAAAGTTTGGGCGTTCTAGTGATCAATCCATAAAGTTTGAATCTAATTTTGCTGCTGTCTTGTGATTCCACAGCAAACACAGACAATCTTAAAGTGAGGGCTGGGGTTTTGTTAATTTCTTAAAGACAAGGATGCCTTTTTTTTTTTTCTGCACAAACACAATATTCACATCATTGTCTAGGCTTCCAGCTTCCCCTGGCTGAGCAGACAATATCAGGTTGCCTTTTTTTCCCAAGTCACTGGCCTGAAGTCAGTGTGAAGGAGGACCCCAAAGCCCACCTGACTATGCTATAAATGTAGCCACAGGGCTGTGGGGGCTCTGAGGACAGCGGGCAATCTGACATTGGTGGGTCACCCATGGAGGCAGGTCCTCAAACAAGCCATCACCACCCCTCAGCAGCAAGCTCTCCTCATTCTTTTCCTTCCTAGGAAATCTGTTAGAGCTTTGTAACTCTCTACCACAGTAGGGAACTAAGAACTAGGGAGTGTTCTTTGTTATCAGTCTACTCATTTCTCCGCCTCCCCTGACCATCTACATTTCCATTTTGAAAATTTTTGGACCACTTTGAGATAGTATCTATAGGTACCTTTTTGGGCTAAGGCATCACTATGGGGTCCATATGAAAAGAAAAAAGGCTACAGGATATATATTTAATTGAAAGATTCATCACTTACTAAACAAAGAGTTACATTTTACAGTATGTTTCTTGTTAATCTAGAATTAATGCTGTCTGATGAATTCTTACCTTGGCTTTCTCAGACGAGCTACAGAAGCAATTTAAGTTCATGATACTTTAATGGTGAAGAAATCTAGTTATGAAAACAGTGAATTTCAACTACATGAGCAGAGCCCACACAGATAGTTGCAGTGTTTACTGTGACTATTTATAAGAAAGCAAAACAGCAACCTCAAATTCTGCTTCTCCTACTCCCATACCTCCAAGATTTCTGAACTGTATTTTACCCACACACACTTCCAAATGCAGCACTTTGTCCCAATTGTCTCACATTTCAGACATTGCCTTGAAGAGCTTGTCCTTTTATCAACCAGGTGAATTTTAGACGGCAATCATGACAGACTAAGAATTCAAATGGAGGGATTAATAATGCATTGCCTTCCATGACAACAGCAGAGCCCCACACACCTCAGGCTGTCATTACGTGAGTCACTCAGCGCTCCTCGCTCCACTCAGCAGCAGATGGGAGGAGGGAATTATGCAGTGCACTGAGGCCTTCTGAAAGATGCTCTCATTTTTAGGAAACCTGTGTGCATGTGTACAGAAGTTTACAGAACAGACTTCCTACCCTGTGTAAAGTCCTTTTGTCTTCACTGAGGCTTTAGGCAAGCAAAGACATTTCTTTGATGGAATGGGAGCCTATTAAATGCAAAAATAAAACACTAAAACATAAACTGAAAATCACAAACAACAACAACAAAAGCATCCCAAAGTACCCATCACAAAGTCTCATAAAAGCATAGCACTAGGAGTGACAGCATGCAAATACTTTAAAGAATATAGGTACACATAAATATACTTACAGCTATATTCTAGCTCAGAAATATGTAAGATGACTCCTCAGATTTTGCAGATGCAAAACCAAAAGAAACTACACTTGCTTTTGCCTTCTCCTATGAAATGCACAGAATTGCTGTACTTACACCGTTTTAAGGCAGATTTTTTTTTTTCCAGAGGCACTTCATCCTTCTGAACGTAACAAAGCCCAGCCACCACCTTTTATCAAATACACAGCAACTCAGGTGCTCTAACATATTTTCTGAACACACCTGCACAAATAGCGGCTGACTGCCGCTCCATAACAAGGAATGTCACCTACCATTGATGCTGGGAAAAAACATTTGCACCCACTGTAAAACAGCATACTCATCCACAGGAGAGCATAACAGGCATTCCTAATGTGAACATAGGGCTATGTCATAATGACTAACTCATTTCACCTCTACCACAAAACAATGCCTCTGTATTTAGATTCATTCAAGAATCAAACCTGAAGTAAATTAGAGTTGAACTATTCTGCAATACAGCTAGTATGCTCTAAAACATAATTTTTAAGGATGTTCACCTTCTTTTGATATCTCACTATTTTTCTGGTTATCTCACTTGAGAAAGCTCTAGTCCACCTAGATCAGCAGTAAATGAAGGAGTATTCTCTGTTTTAAAAAATGGACATGAAGCGTGGGATCTAAAGCAGGTACACAAGAAGGATGACTGGCCTACGAAGGCCTTAGAAGGAAGCTCTTGGTATGTTTTTTACCAATTTACCAACAATATATAGCTACAGCTGTTATGCCATCTCCTCTCTGCCTTTATACCTGAACTCATCATACTTGGATGACTTTTATATACTAAGCCAGACGCAAAAGAACAAAGAAGTAACAGTTCTCTTCCACAAGGAAAGAAAAACAGTTTTACCAACAGTGAGCATCCTATCAGGGACTTGAGTAAAAAGTATTTCACTTTTGAACCTACTCTTGCTTTTTAAACCTTCTCGAATGCTCTGCTTTTGACAGCTGCAATTAATTGCAGCAGTAAGACACTGAAGACCCAAAGCATTCTCTTCTGTGCACTCTGCTTAGCCACATAAAACTTCATAAACCTCAGTCAGAACAACTCAGTGAAACCCTTCATTGCCTTGGACTGATGGTGAGCTGATGGTGTCCTGCTGGTACTTACGATGGTCAGAGAGAATGTCTGTTTCACTGTTCGGCATCACCATCCTTGTCTCTAAGTCTAGGTAATTCCATATTGCCGCAAGCAGAAAAGTACAGAGCTGATATCGACAGCTTTCCTTTATTCACACCAGCATACAACCAAAAGAGTTAGGAAGCTAACTTCCCACCCACAACGCATTTGTGCTTGTAGCAGTGTCAGCATGCAGTGTTTTCCATGCAAAAGATGACAAACCTGCACAGTACTGAAGGATGAGGCTGCATGGGGGCTAAATGACAGACAGTCCATATTCTGGCATTCCTTCTGCAGCTTAATCCAGCCTGCGTGATAACAGACCAGGCCAGAGCAGCCTCTGTACTTAAAAACTAAGACACTCATAGTATCCCAAACAGCAGCATGTGGCGTCAAGGAGATAAGCAGAGCAGCAGGACTGCAAACCTTGTGCGACCAGCCCCACCAGGCAGACCTTCTGGGGGCATGAACCGACTGCCAGGTGCCTGAACCTATAAATGTGTGTATGTCAGTAAATAAACACGTGAGAACAGTCTATCTTCACCTAATGACTAAACGTGGCTGTTAGCTGAGAATAAACTCTCCTTTTCTAGATGGGTGCTCATCTTTTCCCTTATGCACTTGCTCTGGTGAAACTCGAACAACTTGTGCTGACAACTTCTGAGACACAGAACCGCCGTGGTAAGAGCAGCTACAGCTGTTCTGCTATACAGCGTTCTCTCAGCCTCACCTGGGGCACCGCGTGCACTCCCGTACTGGAATAAAACAAACAGCTCGAATAAACAGCCGCTCCTGCCGACTCCGAGCCATGCGGCCGGGCTGAGCTCCCGCTCCTTCCCTCAGCTCACCCCGCTGCTCCCTCTCCTCGGGCGCCCCCGAGGCCGCGGCGGCCGCCCCGAGCTCGGCCGGCGCGCAGGCCTCAGGCAGCCCCACCGCCCCCGCC